>JARHVA010006666.1:0-315000 GCA_037957365.1 Torreya grandis
CCATATTCATGTTTATATTAAATATGATCACTATTATAAATTCAAGAATTTGGATCTTAGTTAAGGATTTGATCAAGTCCTTGACATGATAAATTAAGGCTTGCCATTGGCTGACTTGGATTGTAGCCATTATTTTTTGTCTATTCACTACCTCTTACCTAGTTTTGACTATCTTTAAGGATTGAATAACTCAATCATGGTGTCCTAAAATATATTAAATCTATCTTTTTGGATTAACAAGATGGTAGTTTTTTCTAAATTCTTCAATTGTTGCATCATGCCTTTGATGGTAGACTTTCTTATTACCCAAAGATGGTGTAGAGTAGGGAATCTTTTGTAATTTACCATAGTGGCCATGAATTTGTGTAAATTCATCACTAGTGATTTGGACTTCAATTCTAAATCAAATTACCCTTACACAAGTGATAATTCAACATCCTTGGTTTGATTATAATGAGCACATGGTCAAATTAGGGTTTTTGTACTTACCTAGGCTTTTCTCAAGGTTTTTATAGTGCTCTAATGGTGGCATATATTTGACTTTATATGAGCTTCATGACTTAGATTCCAAGTGGACTATGTACTTATACCCTTATATTTATTGGGTATATAAAACCTTCAACTTCGCACATTATACTAACATGGCTCTAATTAGGCATCACCATGGCATCCCTAAGGAATCTTCATGGCATTTTTCTTGTTAATATTTAAAAAGTGATTTTATCATTTTGAAAATTATACCTTGATCTCATACCATTCAATCATCCTTTCATAGATCAACATGAACCACCAATATCAATTTGAGAGATCAAACATTATTGGTTGTTAGCCACATTCCCTATGGTTATGACAGTTGTCACTTTTAAATTGACTTTGAGCTTCGTTGAAATTTCAACATTGATCTCGCTCCATTGATCTCATTTGCATGGATTAATCGTGCTCCATCAATATTGATCTCCTTAATTATGCCTCTTGCTTCTTAGACCATTTATCAAAATGTGTACACTCATTTTCATGCCATTAATATTTGAAAGATGCTTGAGATTTAACTTGTGGCTTTTAGTTATTCCACATGTTGTCTCCTCATTATTACTCAGAGGTTTTTTGACTTTTCAACATTTTCTACACACTATTCGATCATCTTCATTTGAGAAAACATGCTCTATTGGATCTTGATACACAAGGCCAAACACTATTGGTTGTTGAGTGCTCTTTGGCCAAGATTATGACACTTGTCACCCTATCACTTGTCTTAGGGCTCTATTGAAGTCTTGACTACATATGCACTATTAGATCAATCCTTCCCAATCAAACACATACCATTGATGTTTGGAAGATTGTTGAGCTTTATATTAAGGCTAGGGATTTATATTTAATATCACATTGTTGGATATAAATTGTTTAATAAAATGTGGACCATTGATCCTATAAATGAAAATAATGTTTAAGTCAGGCTCAAGAAAATAAAAAACTTATCATAAAGTTTCTATACTATGGTTTTATTTTGTGTTAATAAACATGGGTAAGACCTTAGGATAATTAATTTAAGCTATGTTTTAAACATGATAAAGGAGACCTCACAAATGATAAAATACATGGCATATAGTTTTAGCCTATGATTTGTTATATTAATAAATATAACAAAATCTAGGGTAAGGCTTTTAGGCTAAGTCTATAGTAGAAGGGTCCCTTCATTTAGTTAGACCATATAGAAATATAAAGGACCAAGGGGTTCTCAGTTTAATAAAGGGACCCAACATTAAAAAACATTAGACTAAGGTTTGGCTATGTTAATAAACACAAATAAACCTTAGGATAAAAATTGAACCAGGTCTATGGCATGATAAATCATTCTTGTGTAAATTATTCCTACCAAATTTGAAATTGATTCAAAGAGACTTAAACTAGGGTAATTTAAATGAGGGTTTAAAGATGATGTTAGTTTGATTTTCAATAGACCAAATGCTAGTAAAAGGCCAAATTTATATAAAAATCATGAAACCCAGGCATTCCCCATTACAAATGGAATCTATTGGAGTTACAACATGAAACATAAAGATCTAATGTTAGCACTTTAAGCAAGATAAAATCAAAATTATGAACAAATATGCCAACCAAATTAGGTGTGAATGATCTTCAAATAAAGACTATGTGAAAACATACTAGTGGTACTTTGATCAAGTAAATTTTCAAATTTAAGGTACAAATTTTCATAATTTAAAACAAGGGTCCCCTTTTTTCAAAAATGGGGGTATGTTAAACTCAAAAAATAGAAAATTCTAGGGGAAACATAGCAATATGTTAGAATTCAAAGACTCTACTTTAGACTAATAACTAGGCTATTTATTCCACTTGATCATACACCATTATTAAGATTATTTCATTATTAGAAAAATATTTTAGATGCATAATTATAAAAAAACATCAAGATATAGCCATGTTGTGTGTGTGTTTTTATTCCACTTACCAATTTTCATATGATTTTAAAAACTTCTAGATTCATGAATTTAACCATTAACACTGACTAACAACATATTTAGATGTTCATTAAGAATCATGGTTTATCTTAGGGAAGAATTGGGATACTTTTCTACCATTTAGGCATCCATAGCCATGAGAGAGATAACTTTGGCTCCACTTAAGGCCTTGCTCCACTTCTAGCCAAGCATCCATA
Source organism: Torreya grandis (assembly GCA_037957365.1). Lineage (NCBI taxonomy): Eukaryota > Viridiplantae > Streptophyta > Pinopsida > Cupressales > Taxaceae > Torreya > Torreya grandis. The sequence goes on from JARHVA010006666.1 coordinate 2,675, forward strand.
TCCATGATGGAAATTACCAGGATCACCTCTACTTAGAAAGATTTTTTTGAATTTTACAATATGACCTTATTTTTGTAGTTTTAGATATTTTGACTTTATAGCAAAGGTTGGGAACAAAATTAGCCAAGTTTTAGGATTTGGTCACATGTTTTATCTTTAAAAAATCATCCTTGGCTATAACTTGTCTTAAGAAATCAATATTTTTTAAGTGTAAGCCTGATTGTATCCTCATAATCCAATCTTTCACCCTACATGTGGAATCATTATTAGAACCAAAATTATATCAGAACAACATTTAGAATCTCAAGGAATAATTAACCTATTTATTAGTCTTTACTAATTTCTCTAAACCATAAAATTAATCTCGTATTTCAATAATCTATTATCAACCAATGCTAAGAAAACATACATGCATTCTTGAAATGTGAGTTTTCTTTAAGAAATCGTATGAATCTTGAGTTGAGTACTATCTAGAATAGACTTATTAGAAGCAACGAACAATGCAGGGAAAGTGAACACACCAAATAGAAAACACACCAACAAAGAGCAAAAGAAATAGGCAAACAAATATATACAAACACTATGTACAAGCAAGGGATAAGAAGGAAAGAACAAGAAAGAAACTAAGCTAAAAATACCTATACTAACTCTAAATAATCTTAAAATTCACTCCATGAAGACTCTATTACTATTTTGGCCTATCAAGACCCTATTACTACCCCTATTATCCAAAACATTCCTTAGAATGGTTAATTTCCCCTTGTAGCTAGTCAATTAGAGTTTAAAAGTACAAATTTGGGTAAAAAATTCCAAAAATGGGATTAAAAGTGTCAAAATTGATTTTTAAAGTCATTAAATCATGCCAAAAGAGCTTTAATTATGTTTAAAAACATAAAAATATCCTAATTCCTAAGTTTCAAATTTAAAAAAATTCATTTGGTATGTTAAAAAGCCAAAAAATCCTAAATTGGATTCCCACATGCCAATGTTTCCAAGTATAAGGTCAAAAATATGAAAATATGCATGAAATCCATGAAATACTTCTCCAACATTCTATTACAATAAATGGAGAGGGATAAATTAGCTTTTAAAGGGGAAAAAATACTCTTTTTCACCTATTTTGCAAGGGAAGTATGAAATCCATATAATCCAAGGTAGGGGAGATATTTTATAGGACATATTCAAGATTTCATAGTAGTTTTATGGAATTTAATGGCCATTCAAGCCCTAAACCAACTTCCTTTTGCTTTCCTGCTTATTGGTATAGGGTGACATGCCTATAGGTTTTCTGCTGGTATGGTCTGCTAGGGGAAATTTCAGATCTAAAATTTGAGGTGAATAAAATAGACTTAGAGGGATTCTTGATGGCTCAATTTTTTTCAATTGGATTATCTAGGATCAAGAACCATTTAGTTGAAGTCAGAGAAAATTTTACTACTTAGTAACTAGAAAGGCAATTTCTTTTCTTCAATTTCTCTTCCCCTGAGTAGAGTTTCATAAAAATTCAAGTTGTTCCAAAATATTTAGGAAATTATCTACAATTACATGGTCTCCTTAAGCTATTATTAGTCCATTTTAAGGTAAAATATAAGATACAAACTTAGCTAGTCTAAATCTACAGTTGGTAAGCTTTCAAAGAGAATTTGTATAGTCCAAGGAGTATATTTTTATCTTCAAGATTTTATTATTTTGGTATTTTGAGGATTTTCATTAGGTTTTCATGGTTTTCAATCATGGTCATTATATATTCTCAAAATATTCATGACAAGGAAGCCATCTTCATGTTTTCAAGTGTTTCAAAGGAGCTGGTTTAGCATTGTTTGAGGAATTTTTGCATATTTTAAGTTTTTTTTAGGAAAGATTGATTCAATTTTCACCTCCTTTAAATTATTCAATGGTCTGAAACTTATGATGGTGTGATAATTATAATTACTTATTTGCCTATTTCCCCTTAACTTATCTTTGACAAGCTCCACCTCACCTTCATCCCCTCACTCTTCTATTCTTCCCTTTTCCACTTTGTTTTCATCTCTCCTCAATCTCCATTCATTCCATTTCATCATATTTTCATCTTCCTTCATCCCTACCATCTTCACCCCAACTTCCATTCCAATTTGGTTTTTTAGGGAGTAAAGGTTGATTAAGGAATACCATCAAGACATGACAAGGAATTTTTAAGTCAATCAAAGCATCGAATATAGTCATAAAGAGAGCCTACAACTATCACAGGGAGGAAACTTGTGTTTGGGTGTGCATTCAAGGTTTTTTTTTTTTACCTTTTTAAATAAGGTCATTGATGGTCTATGAATTGAATAACATGGTTTGGGGACAATATTATTCCTTATGCTTTATGCAAATGAGAACCCTAGTATGATAAACTACAATGCTAGAAAATACCCTATAGGTTTATAAATTAGCATAATGCTTGCTAAAGAGTGCCTTTAAAATATATGGAAAGTTTTCTTATTTGGCTTGAGAACTCTTTTGAACTATCAAGCCTAATTGATCTTTACAATGTCTTAGAGGGAAATGTACAATAAAGATTCAAGTTGCAAAGTGACTCAAAATATTTTGATGATAACTTATAGTAACCAAAATGATGAACTACAACTATCACTTTGAATTGCCAAAATAAATAGGGCATTAAAGCTATAGAGATGCATTGAGGGTTTTGGAAGGTTTTAATCATTTCAAGAGTGTTTAAGTGTTCATAATGTGATAAAAAAAGTTTTAAATAAATTCATATAGTTCACACAAGGTTTGGAATGGACAAAATTCAAATTTTATAGGCATGTGCCTTGTAAGGACCTTTTTTATATAATATGTTGAACTCTTGAATGTGTTGAAGAGATGGTTTTGGATTGATAAAACATGATTGGTATTGAGAGGATTACTATGTAAGTGAACAAAATGAAAAAATAATTTCAAGTTTAATGATGAATTATATTAGAGCTTAGAATTTTTCATATTCACCTACATGACTATATGGATAGGCTACAATCAATGACAGTCAAGGGGTAATTAGGGTTTTGAAGGAGCATTATCAAACTTTATAAAAGGTATTCAAGAAAGTTACAAACTAAGGGCTGAAGATAAACTACAACCACTTTTTGAGACCTTCAACCAATCCCTCAGTGTAAGCTACAATCAAGTAGGTGGATTGACTAGATGGAGACCTAGTCAAAATGAGAGGAAGGATAGTGGAGCCTCTGAGTGAAATATTTATGTTATAAATTTCAAAAATGTTTCTAAGGTTTTTTTTTAAAAGTGTTATTGTAATATCTCCACATAATTACTATCCATATGAGACACTTTTGAAGTATTCAATGAGGTTTTGATGATCTTTGTTGAGGTTCTTTTAGCCAAGGCAAAGTTAAGTTATCAAATGTTATAATGGATTAAATTATCCTAAATATAAGGCTATAAATGAACATATACAATCATAGGTAACATTAATAGAGAAATAAAGCCATCATAGGATCAATAAGGTATACATACATAGTCATATGAGGAGTTTTTGAATAGGCAGATTATGGAATAAGCTAGCATGGAGGATTGGATGTGACCATGAAGAGTAAGAAGGAAAATAAATGGGTTGTTTTTGACATAATACAAGATAATAAAGATTATAAGGACAAAAAAACCATGATAAAACACCCATAGTCATACGAACATAGTCACCTCTTAGTGAAACCCTACAGCCATTCAAGGGCAAGATACCTTCATGTTGGTATAGGCAATAAAAGAACATAGTGGTTGGGAAAGTCTCAAAGAAACTTTAAGGTGATGATGAAATAATATAAAAACACTATAAGACATATAATATAATACTAAATAAGATAATAATTCAAAATAACATCAAATATAGCTCCAAGATCATCATATACAACCATTTCAACAATGTAAGCCACAATCAAATGTTATGGAAAGAGAGCAAAGTCTGTGAGCCAAGGTTTTGGGATTTCACAAGGGTTTTATGAAAGATAAGGTTATTTAAGGACAATATAACCTTGAATTGGATGAATTAAAAGTGTTACCTATAGTACCAAGTTGAGATATCATATAGATTTGTATGGATTATGCTTAGTTGGAGGTCTATAGAGGCTTGGGTTTGAGTCATTTTTGCTTTAAAGAAGATGATTTGGGATTCATATTTTATTTTAATATTATTAAAACATTATCTAAAGTTTTTTTAACTAAAATATTGTTCAAAATTGATCAATTTTCACCTACAACAACAAAACAGAGTCATTATTATGCCTAAATGCCTTATTTGATGGTCTTATCATGCTTGAAAATAGGGATAAAGGAGTTTTACAAACTCATAAAAGGACTATTGAGATTAATGAAGATTATTTTGACATTTACAGCCTCTAAATACATGAAACTAATCTCCAAAACGTGAAAACTCAGTCAAAATGTAGGTAACCCATGCACAAAGGTCTAAATTTGGAGAAAGTTGAAGATTTTGGGAGCTACAGATGGATTTAAGACCTCAAATTTTATACAAAAGTTAATCAGGAGTTGGATAAATATCATATCAAATTTAATATCCATTGTATATGTCCACTTATTTTCTTTTTTTTCCTCACACCTTAGCCTATTTGTTTGAGGTCACCATTGGAGCATGCTTCATCTTGGAGTGCCTCATAAGCTTATAGTGCTAAGTGAAAGATTAATAATAATTGAATGATGTTTTTAAATCATAATCAGACCTTAAAATAGTTTAAAAAATCTAAATTTTTTATAAACCATGATCACATAATGTTTTACAAGCAAATAGGCACTAAGGCCAAAAATGAGATTTTTGACTTGTCATGGCAAAGTGGAGTGTTTTTATAGAATTTTTAAGGTCCCATAATTATTTTTTCAATATTTTTGAAGCAAGGGAGGGATATTTTTCATCTTGGTGAAGTTTTTTACTATTTTGTAGTTTTAGACACCCTTCCAAGCCACCTGTTCAAATGCTCAATTTGTTCACCACATGTGGAGTTGGGCCAAAAAATCTTAGTATGTTTTAACTGCCAATATTTAATTATAATTAATTAATAATTGAGATCAGTTTATGGGTTTTAATTTATGAACAATCACTAAGAACGCAGGCAACTCAGAAAGCAATCAATTTCCCACAGGCAAAATTCATTCACATGGTAAATTTTCATATATTTTTCATGGGAGTCTAATATTTTTAGGAATTTTATAATGTTAAAAATGATACACATAAATTTAATTGGTTTGATATTTATAAGTTTTTACCTCATGAATTATCAATTTAGAGTTCTAGCTTCAGAACCTTCCTAGGCACCTTAAAAAGTAATTTTGTAAAAAGTGGATTTTATTGCAATAAAATCACCATGGATCAAATTGAAAAATAATAAAAATTAATTTAAAATATGAGAGGATTCAAAAAATGTAAACTTAATGCATATATCTATATAGATTAGGACATAAATCATTATTTTTATGGAAAAAATCATGTAAATTAAAGTACAGGGAAATTTAACAAAATCTAATCATTGGATCTCAAAGCTTATAAATTGTTATTAACATTAAAATATTTATTTGGTTAGAAATAATTATATAGGTTCTCCTATTATCTCAAGTAGAATGGCTAGTTTGCTAAAAATTTATGGAAAATTGGCCTAGTCAAACATGTTGACTAATTGGCAAAGTTTTCTCATCCAAATGTTAATTTTGGTGATGGGGAATTGGTTTTTAGGTGTAATTTTTGTTCAGGTTTCATTGCTTTTTTTATAGTTTTAATGGTGTCTAGTGCATAGATTAGTCTTTGGACTTTGTGGTCAAAATAGCTTAGCTGATCAACTTGTCAAGTTGAAGTTTGACATTAGATGGCTATTCAAGGAGCTAACATGGAGTTTCAAATCTACATATCTAATATTAACATGGAATTTCATGAATTATTCAGTTTTCAAAGTCCCTTTTCATGAAAAATAGAGTGAGTTGGAGTTGACTAGCCTTGCACTTTGGTTGAATAGTTGACAAGTCATGCATGCACTCTTGTTTATCTTGTTAATTGAAGGCTTTCAATGTTTCCAACTTAGTTCAAGTTGAGTTCTCCATTCAGGATGTGGCATAGATTTCCATGTAAGAGTTTTTGAATTATCAAATATGGGCCAACCATCTAAACTCCTACACCAAAGCTTAAAGATCCATGCATGTTTATTGAATTTTGAAGAATTTAATTTTTATTTTAAATAATGATTACAAAATTAGCCCACCATCCATATTCCTACACCAAAGTCTAAAAGGCATGCAATTTTTCTTTAAGGGAATAGTTTTTATTGAATATTTTAAACATTGTAAAAGGTGTTAAGTCTTGATTGAGTTAACCAAGAATAAACCTTTACCTTTTTTAACTCCACTTAGGTTTTTTTTAGGTTTTGTAAGCATATTTATTAGCTTAATCAAGCCATTTTTCAAGATGTTTGAAGTTTTAAGAGAGAAATTATAAGCTGGACCATTTATCAATATAGGAGTTTTTGTTCTAAATTTGAGTTTTGATAGAATAATAGTGTGTGTTTGATTGTGCATCAACATATAAGTGAGATTTATCTCATTTTTACAAGTCCCTTCCTCATCTATCTCTCTCTATCTCACCCTTTTTTAGGTCATTTGAAGAGGTTTTCAACCCTTCATATGAAACATTTTTACTTAAGGATAGAAATATAAATTTCATTGATTATATATGTGCATTTATTTTAGTAACTTCAAAGGATTTGGAAAATTTAGGTGTATCACCCCCTTTTAATTAGAATTCATTTTAAGTTTTCCCTTCCCCTTTTCACACCAAAAATCATAGTAATTTAGATATAATTAATAGATCTAAAGGGAACCAACCCTCTCTAAAGGTTTTTCTCATCATATAGTCACCCACACTCTAAGAATTTCCCATTGTATCAATTAGAGAGAAGGTGTGCTTGAACATATTAAAGTAGGGTTCACTCTAGAGTGATAACAAACTCCAAGTGGGACAACAAAGAAATAGTGCTTAAGGTATTGCCCATTAGTTGGCAATGTGAACTCTACTCTTTGAAAGTCTTTCATTTTGAAGGTGTTGTCTCTTAATGTTTTGAAAATATTATATAGGCCAATCCTTAAAGGAGTAAATTTTCCATGTTTACCCTTGGGTTCAGATGTCTTGTCCCAAAGAAGGACCAAATCTCCCTATATAAGAACCTTTATCTTTGAATGTTTGCCAAGCCACCTCATGAATATGGTTTGGTGTTTGCTTAAGTTAGAGAAAGCCTCCTCTCTTACATCTTCCATTTGTATGATCTCAAGAAACCTCAAACTTAAAAATTATTTATCCTCCTCCATATATTTTTGCATGAACTTGTATGTTGGTAGCTTGAGTATGATGGGAAATATAGGTTCTTAACCATATACTAGCAAGAATGGTGATGCTTTGAGATCTTGTTTAGCTCTTGTTCTATCTTCCCAAAGGAAATAATTAAGTATTTTTTGCCATATTCTTGGTTTATCAACTATAGACTTTTTCATGGATTTCAACAAGTTCTTATTTGTTGATTTTGACACTCCATTACCTTGAGAATAATGGTTTGATGAGAACTTGAGGATGGTGTTGTCATATGTCCACTCATCATCTCAATAAATAAAAATGTAGATCCATTATCATAGACTAGAGATATAGGTGTCCCAAACCATGTGCATATGTTTTCTTCTAAATATTTGACCACCTCTTCAGTCCTACACTACTTAGTTTCCATTGCTTTAGTACATCTAGTGCAGTAGTTAAAAGCAGTCAAAACACACTTGTGACCATTAGAGGAATTGGGGTTAATGTCCCCCACAAAATCAAGTCCCCATTATGAAAAGTGTTTATCAATCATTATTAGCTTTAGTGGCATGGCTTACTTGGGCTCTTTAATGTTGAATACTTGACATGATTGTCATTCTCTCACATGTTTATGAGAATCTTTGAAGATCGTATGTTAGTAATAATCATCCCTTAGGATCTTGTGAGTTGTAGTCCATCCAAATGGATTTCCACTTCCAAGCTTATCATGAAAAGTGCTCATGATCTTAGCCACCTCTTCCTTGGAAACACACCTTAGGTAAATTCCTTTGATGTTCTTCTTGTACCACACTCCATCCTTGATCAGAAAATGAGTTGCTTTGAGCCTTAAAGCTTTATTTTTCACTCTAATTAACCCTACAAGACAATATCCATTATTAATCAAATGAACAATAGGATCATACCAATCATTGGGATGAAAATTTTATTCTTCTTCCTACATGACACTCAATTTGGGATTAATATTGGTATTCAACTAAATGAAATCTTAGCATCTTACTAACTCTACAATCTTCATCTCTAGATCTTATTCTTGGAGAAAAAAGATCCACTTACATCTCCTTTCTCCAAGTTCACATTAACTAAGCATGATATTAGTAGTAGGGTCTAGTGATATTGCATGTACCTTATTTCTAAGTATATAATGCCTAAATTTATTCATTACCTTTACTAGTGCACATGTTTGTTTGCCAATAATAGAATAATTAAATTTAACCTTTTTAAAATTAGTACTCATGAAATCAATAGGATGATCACATCCATCTATATTTTGAGGTAGGATAGCTATAATTATATGGTTAGAAGCAAAAGAGTAAAGATTAAAGTCTTTAGTAAAGTCCAGACTTATCAACATAGGAAATTATCCAATTTCTTTTTTTATTTCCTTAAAGTCCCTCTTGGTCTTTTCATTCCAAGTGATCTTAGTATCTTTCTTAAACATGTCATTCAATGGATTTACAATCTCTACAAAACTAGAAATGATCTTTCTCACAAAGTTGATTTTACCAAACAAAGACTTTAGTTCCTTCTTATTATTAGGGGGTTCGATCTTTGATATTGCATTTACTCTAACTGGGTCTATAGAGGTCCCCTCTTTAGTTATAATATGTCCTAATAATTTTCCATCAGTTATACAAAAAATTCTCTTCTTTGGGTTGAGAGAAATTCCATACCTTATACACCTTTCAAATACTTGTGTAGGAGTGCATAATGTAATCCTCCCTATTTTTTGAAAAGGCATTTAGGTCATCCATGTAAATAATAATACACTTACCTATGAGACCTTGGAATGCATTATCCATTTCTATTTTAAAGATTGTACATACATTTATCAATCCAAATGGAATTATCTTATAGTAGAAAGTGCCCCACTTAGTAGTAAAAGTAGTCTTCATCCTATCTTCCTTGTTAAATAGAACCTAATTATACCCAAAAAATCCATCAAGAAAATACATCATGGTAGAACCAAAAATAATTTGGATTACTTGGTCAAGAGAAGGTAAGGGTAATTATCCTTTTCAAATGCTTTATTCACAATTTTTATTCCTGACTAGTACTAGGTTAGCTACCCAAGTGGATTGTCTAATGGGAAACACTATCTTAGCATCTAGTAACTTCTTGACCTCTTTATATAACATTGGTTCTAAGATAGGGTTGATTGGCCTTTATTTTTACCCAAATGGATTGTAGGCTTACTATATAGGTATGGTATGGGTTATGACCTTAGGATGAAATATCTTTAAGTTATCATAAGACCATGCTATTATATCCTTATAATTGGTCAAAAAATATTCGGCTCTCTCAATTTCAATGCTTGTGTAGGTTATACCAATATTCACCAACTGAGGTTGGCCTTGGGAAGTAAAGTCTATTAAATTATAGTCCCTCCCATCTACCATGGGGATATTGATGGTCTCATCTAGTTTTTCTGAACCAAATAGTCTCTCTAAGGCTATAATCCCTTTAAGGATCGTACTATCACTCAACTAAATAACCTTGTTATCAAAGGTATTTTAACTTATTTCATTAATGATGTGAGCCTCAAATAATCCTAAACTAGTCATGATGTCTATGATATACTGATCATCACTAAATACTTGTAAATGGTTGGCATTATCTATCACTAAGGGAAATGGGATTAATCCAATTGTAAGGTTTTGTAACTATGAACTTTGATTGGGCATAAGGTTGATTCCAGATAAACAAAGTTCATTAGTAACCTTATTTTCTTCCTTAGGAATTGACACAATGTTGAAGGCATCAAAACATTCAATTAAGTCCCACACTCTAAATTTATATTTCTTAAGATGGGATAACTTGCATTAATATTTAATCTTAACCTAATTAACTACTAGTTTAGAATAGCCAAAAATTAATAGTTCCTTGATCTTATGTTTGATTCTAAATTGCAATCAAAGAATAATCTATTCATACTCTATGGGATTTTTAGTGCATGAGAATTGAAGTTTGTAAGTGCAATTATATTCGTTCTAAATGAAATTGAATAATACTACCCCTACTCTGGAGCCTAGTTTGCATTTATCACCATAAAAATATAGCTTCCATAATCCAAGCATAGCATGAGAAGTTTTGGAGTTACATACCTTTGTGGTTTCAAGAGTGTAAACACCTAGATCTGAGTTAACCATGTTGACCCTCATTGATTGCATTGCAATCAATGATCATATGATTCATTTTATGTTAATTTTCTATCCTAATCTAATTTATAACTCCTTTTTAGGGTAACTAAATGTGTGAATATTTAGTTGACATATAACAACTCAATGACATAGTCTAGTCCCTATTTAGAGACATTACATATTCATCTAGAATATCAACCACTTGGATGCCAATGAATTATTAGACCCTTGGTTCAGAAGCAATCTACATGTGAAAATTCAATAATTCACCAATCATTTTGAATCTTGATTTATCTAATTGAGTTATAACCCTATCAAATTTAATTAGATTCAAACCTAATTATTCATAAATACCCTTAGGCATTATGTTTTTAGATGCACCTAAATCTACCAAGCAATCGAGTAAATTTTTACCAAAGCTACTAACTATGAGTAGGAAAGGTGGAACATCTGCCTTATTTTTGTGTATTACAATATTAACATGTGTAGAATTTTGAGACTTACCAGACTTTTTAGACAAATATTATAATAACAAAACCCTTTGTTTTGTAATCTAAGTCAAGTCATGTAAGGCAATGTTAGCTTTCATATTTTTCATGTCCTTTACTATATTATATCTAGTCCTATTGGAAGAATTAGATGTATGAACATTAGCTTTAGAGGCCCTTCCATTAGGAAGATTTGGATTGTTACTTTATGTAGTATCAGTAGGAGTGTCTAAAATTTTTGGTGGAGTTGAGGTAGTCAAAGGTTGTTTTTACTCCTTATTCCTTAGAGGATAGGTCTTCTTTAGATATTGATGAAAAACATGAATCTCCTTAGGGATATCCTCAAGCTCCTTAATGTAGGGGCATCTCAAAATCTTATAAAAATTCACCACTTTTTATTAATTTTTATTCTTTGAGGTCATAGGAAGTGTGGAGTCTAGGTTAGGAGTCCTACAAGAGTAAAAAATTTGAATTAGAGTCTAAAACTAGTTTACTACCCTTTTGTGTAATTTGAATTTTCAAAATTGTAATGAGTGTCTAATGATGTGTTTGAGGTCTAAAAGGCCATTTAAGTGACAAGTTTTTGTAAAGGATTCCTATAGGTTATAATATTATTATACATGTGAGGTGGCAATGAGAATGAGAAGTATAAATGGAACACCCTACATGGATGAGTAAAAGGAGTTAGTTTAAATCAAGAAATAGTTATTTATTTAGTTTAAGAGTCTAAGCATGTTAGTGTAAGGAGAGAGAGTGTGTGTGGTTCATATTAGAGGGAGAGAGGAGGTGAGAATTATCTAGGAATACAAAATAGAGAGCCATCAGGAAAGTTGATACAAGAATCCTCAAAAGATGACAAGCCCAAGAATTAGGTTCCATATGTAAATGTTGATTGATCAAATGAATGAATAAATGGTTTTATTTATGAGTAATTTTCATTAAATATACATAATTATGATTACATATTTCCAATTATTTTTTATGGGATCTTAAATCCAAAATCAAGATAGATTATGTTAAGTTACAGGTTTGATAAAGCCTACATGTTATGTTATGCAATAATCAAGTGTTGAAGGAAGCCTTATTTCTTAAGATTTGGATTTTTAAATCATTGAATATGATGGTAAATTATTGTATTATATTTTATTTTAATTTTAAATAAATAATTGGATCAATACATATAGGCACAATAAGTGATATTCTTGTTTTTTATAACCAAACCCTTATGTACAATCAAGAATGACCCTTGTTTGCATTGATCAAGTGTCAATGAATAAGAATGGAATCAAGGGATTTGTGTGGTGGTATATGTATTATAAAAGTGTGGATAGAATTAAAAGGTGTATTAATATCAATATAAAACCTATAAAAATTATTGATTTTCATTAACTAGACATAGACCCTGCTTCTTTGACACAGTCAAGACAATTATTATCATGTTTACATAGTTAGGGCACCCATGAAGTGATAATAATAAAATGAAAGAAAATGGAGAGTGTAATACATGTTTATGAGTATTAATTAAGTTTTATAAACGATATTTATAATCCAAAAGGATATTAGATGGTTATATGAAGAAAAATAGGTGGACTGTAGCCTAACACAGTCTTGTGACACCCACATAATTCTTTATTTAGAGATATAAATCATGTTTTAGGGGTGATTAATAGATTATAAGAAATTTTTGGATTTGTGTAAAGTTCAAAGAAAAATTTGGAAGGTCACAAAGGGTCTAGAAACATTATCTAAATAAATGTATGCTTGTTTATCCCTTTATAGGCCTGTGCATGATGGTAAAAACCCTAATTTAGGGTTTAAAAGATTCTAAGAGATGAAGCCCTTAAAAATACCAAAAAAAATTAGTTCGAGGTAATATCATATGCTCTTGAATATTTTCAAGGAATTAAGGTTTTACAAATTTTTTACATTAGTGTATCAAGTTTGTAAGAGTGAATGGAAGCTAAGAGGTCTAATGGGTAATAGGCTAAAGAGAGAAAAGTGATGTGATTTGAGAGTTGGACCTGGAAGAGAGTTATAAAAGTTTAAAAATGAAAAATGGTATCCAAAAATATCATTATTTTTTATTTATTGTTTTTACATTGCTCAAACTAAGGGGATTTATCCATTTGGAGGGCTAATTGAGGAAAGGCTTAAAGAAGCAAGTGCCTAATGTCTTGGGAGTTGTGCCAAGACAAATATGTATGATTTTTATGGCCCAAAATGGTCCTTGAAAGTGTAATAATTTTCTTGAGAAGATTTGTAAAATACTCCCAATAAGGATACTTAACCAAAAATAGTGTTAGTAGGCCTAAAAGATAAGAAATATAATATTGAGTGACATGCATGGTGATGAATGATAGAGGTAGATTGATATTTTTTGAATTAAATTATTTGAAAATTTTATGTGCTTTTGAGCTTTTGATAATAAATAATTTTATTTTTGGTCCATTTATACAAGATAGGCCTAATGTGGGTCAAAAAGGAATGGGAAGTTTGTAAGCAAGTGTAAGTATAAGTGAAATTTAATGAAATATTTTCATCACTTGGTATCATATCTATCTATTTTCTCTAGGAATATATATATATATAGACACACACACACACACACATATACATATATGTGTGTGTGTGTGTGTGTGTGTGTGTGTGTGTGTGTGTGTGTGTGTGTGTGTGTGTGTGTGTGTGTGTGTGTGTGTGTGTGTGTGTGTGTGTGTGTGTGTGTGTGTGTGTGTGTGTGTGTATATGTATATGTATATATATATATATATATATATATATATATATATATATATATATATATATATATATATATATATATATATATAGGTATACAATTGATGATTACATGGTTCATAATGCATGTTGCATAAATTTTTAGGTAAGCAAGAAAGAAGGTAGTTTTTAAGGAATCTTGTTGTAAGATAGAATTAAGAAGGTAGATAAATAAAGGTATGAATTATTTATGGTTGATTATTTGGTTTGTATGCATTTATGATGGTATGTAATAGGTGAAAAAATAAAATAGTACATAGTGTGGTGTCATCCATGAATCAAGAGAGATATTAACAATCTCAAAAGAGATAAGCTCATAAATAGATATTACAAAAGAGAAGATAGTCCTAGTGTGAAGGGCAAGAGGTGAAAAAGTCCTAGTTATGTATGAAATAGAGAGCGAGAGGATTTAAAATTGTGAACAAAAATTAGGTGGTCCAAGAGAGGCCAACAAGAGAAAGAGTATGTACCCAAGTGAGGTACTAAAGATGAAAATGAAAGGAAAGGTAGAAAGAAAAGTGAGAGATAGGGTTAAATCTGAATGCCACAATGAGAGAAAAATGGAGATAGAGATAAAATAAATGAAGGATGCATTAGAAATTATGGAAATAGATTTAATGCAAATGTGTAATGTGTATAGTTTGAAGTGTGGAATCAAGATGAATAAAAGAGTCAAGTGTAGCTTTAGAGAAAGAATGCAAGAGTAAGAGAATCGACAAACAATGGAATGTGTTCAATACCAATGGAAGGAGATGATTAAACAATTGATGTTAATGGAAAATAGAGAGGAAACTGAACCTAAATTTTTTTAATCTAGCATTGATTTGTCATGGTTTAATGTAGGTCAAATAATGGAAAGTGAAGATCACGATTGGGATGGAAAATTTGATTGGATAACAATCCATAGAGAAGAAGAATATAATGAATGGACTAGAGAAGGTAAAATTAAATATGAGGTCATGTTCTACCCTAAATATGGTGAAATATTTGATAAGAGTGGACATAGGAGAATAAAATAATAGGAGATGAATTGAATGCAATTTTTGATGAATATTATGAAGATGATGTTTTGTATAAAGATACAATATGTTTGTTTGAGGAGTTCATTATATTAGGAAAGGACCAAGAAACACATGAAGTTATTGAGGAAAATGATAAATAGTTTAATGGCAAAGTGATTTTTATGATAGTATATGAAATGGATATGCAAAGTAATGAATTGACTAATTTGATAGTCAAAGAAGGAATAGTTGTAGTGGAGAAGATGGATTGGATTGACTATGTGATCAATGATATGGAAGACAACAAGTAAAGTAGAAAGTTAAACAAGAATGAAAATAAGGATGAAGATATGAGAAAGAAAGAGAACTTGGAATGGTCATAAAAGAAATAAAATAGTATAATATGGGAAATGTATGCTGATGAAAAGGCAAAAAATAGAACTGATAGAAAATACAATGGATAAGGAATGGAAACTTCTACTAAATTTCATGAATATTGAAGAGGATTATGTAATAAGACAAGTAAAAAAGAGAAAAAAAATATACAAACATAGGAATGATAATAGGAGATAGGTAGATCAAAGCATGAAATGGATGGAAAGAAGGACAAAGAAGTCAAGGTATAAGTATGGTAGTCAAAATTGTACACACTTATATGAGAATTTGAATGAAGAGGACTATAATTTTTATCCCCTTGGGAATATGATGCATGTTCATCTCTAAAGATTATAAAAGTTCCCCAAATTTGATTAATTTTGCTTCTTTGAGGTCATAGGAAGTGTGGAGTCTAGGTTATGAGTCCTACAAGAGTCCAAAATTTGAATTAGAGTCTAAAACTAATTTCTTGCCCTTTTGTATAATTTGAATTTTCAAAATTATAATGATATTTTAATGATGTGTATGAGTTATACAAGTGCATGTAAGGTAAAATTTTGTGTAAGGGATTCCTATGGGTTATACTAGAAGGATATGTGTGAGGTAGTAATAATAATGAGAAGTAGAAATCCACCACCCTATGTGGATGATTAAAAGGAGTTAGTTCAAATCAAGAAATATTTATGTGTTTTGTTTAAGAGTCTAATCATGTCATTAGAAGGAGATAGAGTGTGTTTGGTTCATAAAAGTGGGAGAGAGGAGGTGATAATAATCTAGGAATGAAAAATAGGGAGCCATGAGGAATGTTGATACAAGAATCCTCAAAAGTTGACAAGCCCAAGAATTGGGTTCCATATGTAAATGTTGATTGAGAAAATGAATGAATAACTAGTTTTCTTTATGAGTCATTCTCCTTTAATATACATAATTATGGTTACATATTTCCAATTATTGTTTATGGGATCTTGAATCCATAAAAAAGGTAGATTATGCTAAGTTGCAGGTTTGATAAAGACTATAGGTTATGTTATGCAACAATCAAGTGTTCAAGGAAACCTTATTTCTTAAGAGTTAGATTGTTAACTAATTGAATAAGATGGCAAAGAATAAATTATTTTATTATAGTATATTTTAATCTCAAATTAATAGTTTTATAAATACATAATAAGAGGAAGTGATACTCTTGTTTATTATAACCAAACCCTTGTGTGCAATCAAGAATGACCCCTATTTGCATTGATCAAATTTCAATGATTAAGAATGGAATCAAGGGATTTGAATGGTGGAAGATGGATTATAAAAGTGTGGATGGAATTAAAAGGTGTTTTAATATAAATAAAAAACCTATATACATTATTAAGTTTCATTGAATAGACACAGACCCCTACCTTAACACAATCAAGACAATTACTCCCCTATTTACATAGTCAGGGTACCCATGAAGTGATAATAATCAAAGGAAACAAAATGGAGAGTATAATATATAGTTTTGATTATTAATTAAGTTTTATAAACCATATTTATAATCCAAAAGTATTGTATAAGGTTCTATGAAGATAAATAGGTTGGCAGCAGCCTAACATAGTTTTGTGACACCTACAAAATTATGTATTTGGAGATCTAAAACATGTTTTAGGGGTGATTAAGAAATTATATGAATTTTTGGATTTGTATAAATTTTTAAAAAACCTTGGTAATTTCATATAGGGTCTTGAAACATTTTCCAAATAAATTTATGCTTGTTTATCCCTTCTCAGGCCAGTGCATGAGGGTGAAACCCATGATTTAAGGTTTAGAAGATTTTAAGAGATGGAACCATTAAAAAAAAAAAAAAATAGTTTTGATTAATATCATATTATATTTAATATTTTAAATTAATTATTCTTTTACAAACTATGTAAAGTAGTGTATCAATGCTATAGGAGTGAATTGAAGTTAAGAGGTCTAATGGGTAATAGGCTAAAGAGACAAAATTCATATGATTTGAGAGTTAGGTCAAAAATAAATTTGGATAAGATGAATGAGGAAAAAGGGTATCCAAAAGATCATTATTTTGGATTTATTTTCTATATAATGCTCAGACTAAGGAGATTTATCTATTTGGAGGGTTAATTAAGGAAAGGCTTAAAGAAGCAAGTGCATGGTGTCTTAGGAGTTATGTCAAGACAAAGATGCAAGACTTGTATGGTCCAAAAGTGTCCTTAAAAGTGTAATAAGCTTCTTTATAAGGGTTTTCAAATTCTCCCAACAAGGAAACTTACCCAAAAATAGGGATAGTAAGCCTAGAAGACAAGAAGTGTAATATTGAGTGACATGCATGGTGATTAATGATAGAAGTGTGTTGAGATAGTTTGAAATAAATTATCTAAATGTTTTATGTGTTTTGGAACTTTTTCTAAACACGAATTTTTGTTTTTATCCATTTATGCAAGATAGGCCTAATGTGGGTCAAGAATGAATGTCAAGTTTGCAAGCAAGTGTAAGTAGAAGTGAAAGTTGATGAAAGCTCTGCATCACTCATTCTCTTCTTATAATGGGATCTAAAATGTCTCTACCATGAGAGTTGAATAAAAATAATTAGTTAACCTTGAATGACTTGAGGTACCTACACCATTGTATATATTAGGTACAACTTCAAAAGTATCCAACTCTCCTTGAAAAAGCTTCAAAAGCATTTCAAAACCCTAGTTAATCTAATTCACCATACAATAAAGTATAATGAAATCTAAAATAATCAATAAAAAATACATCACCAAGATTTATATCAAGCACATTCTTATTAGTGGATGACTTATTTTTTTAATCTATTGTTGTTGTTATTTTTAAATCTTTTTGAAGGCATATTGAACCTTTAGAAAGAGAAGTTCCTATTAGAGCTTTCTTCATTATTACTAGCTTAATTTTATAACTAAATGAAATCAGCACGTAGCTTTTGAACCATCTTTAAGATAGAATCATTCATAGTTTTGGGTTCCTTAGAATTATTAACTTGAGTATTTATACCATATCTAGACATTAAATCTCTCTAGTCTTGGGGATGGCATCTATTGGTGGAGTTGTTCAAGAATCCTAGGTTTTGGCTAAGATGTGCATGGCTCAAAGGAAATTGGTTTAGAACAAGAATATAATCTAAAGGAGGCATATTTTGATTGGGATTGGGAATAACCTTTATAATAGGCATATTTGGATTAATTTTGGGAATGTTGTATGCTATTTGGCCCTGGGGTTGTATCTAATCATTAATGATCACAACATCAACATAAAATAGGGCTAGTGTATTAATGATAAAAATAGATCTTTTAAGAAATAGTGAAATCATGGGATCCAAGGCATATTTTTCTATTTATAAGGCCAAAGACTCATTAGGAATATAAGGATATATGGTTCTACTAAACTTTTTTTGGAATCTAGCATTGAAGGTTCTTATTGGCTCATTTGAGTCTCTTTTGACTATGGTAAAATGTTGGTACAGGACACGTGGACTGATGATTTTTCCAAATTGATCAATGAAATAATTATTAAAATAATTCCATCTAGTTATGTATCTTTTAGGAAGGTTAAGGAACCTTTCATATGCAGCATTTTTGAAAGTAAATAGAAAGATTTTGCATGTTACATCTTCATGAATTACATTCAAAAGTCTTAAAGTAGCTTTGAAATATCTAATGTGTTATTCATTAGTCATAACAACATTAGGACTAAAAGTAAGTAAATACTTTTTAAGATTATGATGAATGTCATGTACCACACCTGGCACATTGATTAAAGAACTACCTATATAAGCCTTACCTTGATAGGGATTAAACACAAGAGCACCTTAAACTGGTGAAGTTGGTTGAGACTTTTAAATTCTAAGATTACCTTTATCTTTCCTAGATCTCCTATGAACTTATAATGAAAGAAGGGGAACCTTTATATTTGAACATGATCTGGTCCGTATCCTTGGCAATTCTAGCTTGAGATATTTAACCCTATTTTAATTACAATGTGTAAGTATTATCCTTAGAAAGGATGATGATCAGACTTTCACATTAAACAAATTCTACCCAAATGTATATAAATAATGGTAAAGAACATAAATCTATAACTAAATTAGCTCAAAGATGTGTCCAAGCATATAAATATGAATGATCTTTATGTGTTTCAATCTTAATTAAAATCAAATTCGTATATATCCAATAAATATTTGATAAAAATAGCTATTACTAACCTTAAATGCCTTGGATTCATAAATCTTAAACTATATTTACCATAAGTAAACATCAAACTCTAAAGAACATCTATCTTTGTGTAAATAATCATAAATAATGTTTTGAAACCATTGAGATCAAAGATCTTTACATAAATATGCTAAAAGAAACATAACTATGAAAAAAATAAATCAATCATTGAACAAAATTCACCAAAATTAGAAAAGATGTTGAAAATTTTAAAAGATTTAATTGGCTCTCCTTTTACTGCCAAATTATTGGTATCTAAATGTGTATCACTATGTCAACATATAGTGTTTAAGAAACACTTATCTTTTCTAGATTCAAAGAATCCATTTCATGACTTACATGTTGTGATAATCTTGCTATCCTTGGTGGAATAGAGATATAACAAGTTGATTGTTTCAAAAATTTATAATAGTTGGTGGTTGGGAGCCATCGTGGATTACTAGTTAATGTCTAATTTTGAAAATTATCTATGTTATTTAAAATGAATTATGCTCAAAACTAATTCTAAACGTAAAACAAGATGAATATTAACAATTAATCTAATCTAAGGTGAATTGATAAAAAAAGGATCAAAAGGAAGGGTAGGGTAGAGAATATAAATGTTGTTGATCTTTATTTCTAAAAATATGACAAAGTTCCAATTTCATCTAAACATGCATTTAACTAATTTGCAACATGAAGTAACATAAGATCACATCCTACCACAGATTAGGCAAAAATATGATGAAAGTATGAAAAGATGAAAATAAAAACAAGTTTTACTTTAATAATTTTACCCATGCAAGAAAATACCATTAGCCAAGATGCAAGAAGAGAAAATAAAGTGAAGTAAACCTAAAAACTTTTAACTAATCTAGAATTAGCCTAAATCAGCAAATATACATTAAAAGATGCACATTCAAAATTCATAAAAACCATTCAAATTTGAAGATGAGATCAAACAAATGAGAGAGAAATGATGATAGAAATTCACACAAGCAAATGTGGAAAAAAAATTCAAAATTACTTTCTTATATTAATTTTCTCAAATATTACAAATAGTTTTTTGTGTCCAAAAACTCTCTCCCCTTTTACAATTTCCAATACCTCTTTCTATAGACAATTCATTAGGTATGTCAGTTAGTCATGTCAAAATTTAAGGATGGTTGTATTTTTGCAATCCTTTGATAACCCTCTAGACTTTCTAAAATGACTAACCTATAGGAAATGTGCTTTACAAGTTGCATATGCATTTATAAGAGAATGTTGTCTTTTCAAAAGTATACAAGCTTAATTACAAAAAGAATATTCCTATCTTAACTAACTTGGAAACCTCTGATGATGCATTCAATCTTTTACCTTCCCTAAAAGATCTTCATTCTATAATCCTATTCATTAATCAGCTAGAGATCGATGATAGGTTTCATGAACAATTCCTTTTCTTGATCTTCTAGGCCATTGAGATTTCTCTTAGCCCTTTCCAAAGCTTTTTTTTATTTTCCTATCTTCCATTGACCTTGGTTCTTCACTTCTAGCATTAATTGAGTAGTTTTTTGCTTGAACTCCTCATCAATGATAATGTCCAAAGGACTTAGTGAGGTAGGCTCTTTGATTAATATGTCTAAACTGTGTAGAATTTTATCTTCCTCTTATTTGAGGTCATTAGAAATGTCCTCCATCTACTTGGACTAGTTGCTTAGGGCTTTGATCTTATTCACTGATATATCTATAGCTATGTTTAGATGAAATAGGATTACTATTCTAAATTTAGGAATTTGGCTCTTGGTTAAGCCTTTGATCAAATCCTTGACATGGTATCTTGAGGCTTGCCTTTGGCCAACTTATCCTATAGCCATTGTGCTTTGTTTATTCCATTATTTATACTTAGTTCTGACTATCTTTAAAGAATTGAATAAGTCAATCATGGCATCCTAAAATATCTTTAATCTATATTCTTAGATTTACAAGATGACAATCTCTTTTAAATTATTTTGTTGTTGCATCATTCTCTCGATGACAAACTTTGTTATTACATAAAGATGGTGTAGATTAGGTAATTTTCTAAAATTTTCCACAGTGGTCATGAATTTGTGAAAATTTATCACTAGTGGTTTGCACTTTAATTTTGGATAAAATTATTCTTGCATAAGTGATAATTCAACTTCCTTAGTTTGATTATAGTGAGCATAGGGTCAAATTAGGGTTTTATACTTGCTTGATCTTTCATAAAGGTTTTAATAATGTTATTATGGTGATAGTTAGTTGAATTTACATGAGCTTCATGACTCAAATCCAAATTGGATTGTGTACTAATACCCTTACATTTCTTGGGTCCAAAAAATTTTCAACATGGCATATTATACTAATGTGGATTTAATGTGGCATCACCGTGGCATCTCTATGACATTTTCATGGCATTTTTCTCATTAATATTTAAAAAGTGACTATTGCCTTTTGAAAATTATATATTGATCTCACACCATTGGATCATCCTTGTATAGATTAATATAGACCATTACTCTTAAACACTATTGGATACTATCTACATTCCCCATGTTTATGAAAATTGTCACCTCCGCATTCGCTCTGAGCTTTTCTGAAATGTCAACATTCATCTCATACCATTGATCTTATTTACATAGATTAATCATGCTCCATACATTTTTATCTACTTAATTAGGACTCACTCCATGGACAATAAATCAAAATATGTATGATCATTCACATACTATCAATCTTTGAAAAATATTTGAGCTTTAACATGTATCTCACGAATAGGCCATGTGTGATCTCCTCATTCTTTCTTCAAGATTTATTAACATTTCAACATTTGTTATGCATTATTTGGTCATATTCATTTGGTCAAATGCACTCCATTAGATCTTGATCTACAAGGTTAAACACCATTGGTTACTAAGTGTTCTTTAGTTGATATTATGACACTTATCCCCATCCCACTTGTCCTAGGGCTTCATTAAAGGATTCACTCAATACACACCATTAGATCGATTCTCGTGAGTAAATGCATACCATTGATCTTTGGAATATGCTCAAGATTTAGCTTAAGGCTAGGGTTTTGTCTTTAATTTCATACCATTGGATGTTAATCATCTAAGAAAACATGGACTATTGATCCTGTAGATGAAAATGATGTTTAATTCAGGCTTAGGAAAATAAATAAATTAGCATAAATTTTTTATACTATGGTTTATTTCCTTTTAATAAACATGGGTAAGACCTTAGGATAAGAAATTTAAACTATGTTTTAAACACGACAAATGGTACCTCATGAATAATAAAAGACATAGTATATAGTTTTAACCTAAGTTTTTTTATATTAATAAATACAACAAACTTTATGGTAAGGCTTTTAGGCTAAGTCTATAATAAAAGGGACCCTTCATTTGGTTAGAAAATGTGAAAATAAAAGCGGCTAAAGGGGGGCTCAAGAAAATAAATTCACCCAACATAAACAAAATTAGACTAAGGTTTGGTCATGGTAATATACACTACTAAAGCTTAGGATAAAAATTTAACTAAGTCCATCACATGATAAATCACTACTATATAAATTGTTCTTGCCAGATATCAATTTGATTCAAATTGACCTAAGATAGGGTAATTTTAATGAGGGTTTCAAGATGATGTCAATTTTATTTTCAATAGAGCAAAGGTTAGCAAAAGACCAAATAGATATAAAAATCATGAAACCCAGGCGTTGCCCATTCCAAATGGACTTTATTAGAGCTAAAACATGAAACATAAATATGAAATGTTAGCACTTTTAAGTAAGATTAAATCAAAATTATGAACAAATATGCCAACTAAATTAGGTGTGAATGATCTTCAAATAAAGACAATGTAAAACATGCTCGTGGTACTCTAATCAAGTGAATTTTCAACTTTAAGGTACAAATTTTTGCAATTTAAAAAAAGGGTCCATATTTTTCATAAATGGGGGTATGTTGACCTCAATATTTCCATGCACATTCATTCTTGGAGGGTCTTCTATAATTCCTTGTAATATGAACAAATAATTTGCATTCATAACAATAACCATTAAAAGGATTAGCATACCTTATAGTATTAGGCTTCTGAATAGGATTAATCTTCATTCTAAAAGCACAATCATTCCTTAGTTGACCATTAAACTTTAATGTTTAATTATAATTTATCACATTATTGTTCTTCTTTTGGTCTCCATTGACACCAAGGCATGTTTTTCCATTAGCAATATTTTCACTACTTAGGATGTTATCTAGACCATTAGTACTCTTTTCAAACTTCAAAAAGGACATTACCTTATATGATTCCTAATATAACTTAGCTCTTAAGGAATCCACTTTACTTACATATGTGGCACATTATTCTTCTTTCTTCTTTAGGCTTGTAGTCACAATCTTAATTTGAATCTCAACATGTTTGACCATTAATTCATGTTCCTTGGATTTGTTGCTCAATCTATCTTAAAAAAACTAATTTAATCCTCATAATTTTTGACTATTTACATCATCACCTTATTCCCTTTCTTCATAATATTCATTTCTTGTAGAGCATTCATCAACTCAGCCTCAAAGTCCACCTCATCTTCTTCTTCATATAAGCCACCAACAATACCTACAAACCACATGGACTCTTCTTTATCTAAATAGATTACTTCTTCATACATGAAGATAAATTCATTGACATTAGGACCATCACCTTCATGGTCACTCTTATAATCACTTTTCCCACTCTCATCAGATAAGCTATAATCTTTCTTGGTGTAAAAGATTATTTTTTTATTAAAAAAATTCTTCTTGCTACCATACTTTCTCAAACTTTTGTTGTTCTTATCATACGTATAAGAATTATTGTCATCATCATGACCTTAATTGTGCTCTTCATCATCCTTTATCGTATGATTATGAGGTCACTTTTTTGAAATGTTTCCAATTTCTCCACAATTAAAATAGTTGAAGGGAAACTTACCATTGTATTTACATGAACAAATTTTCAACATTCTTACAAACATAACTATCAACTCATCATCATCAATATCAAAATAATCATTATATTTTAATTTATTACATTGTGTCTTCTTATCTTTTGACTTATTTTATACCTTAAATGTAGATTCCTTATATATATTTCTTCCTTTACTTGTCCTAATCTCATAGGCTATTAGGTTGCCATGAAGTCCATCCATCTCTAGCTTATCTAGATCTTGAATCTCTTCAATAGCAAATACATTAGAATCAAAATTAATATTTAGATATCTCAATACATTTTAAACAATAGTAGACTCTTTAAATTCTTCACTAGACATTTTATGATGTTGACCACTTCATCAACCCTCAATAGCTAGGTTACAATGGTCTCATATTCAATCATACTTAGGCTTTCAAACTATATTCTATGGGTTTGAAATCTAACCAACTTGAATTTATATTATCCCTCATGGATAGTCTTAAACTTATCATATATCTCTTTCAAAAACATACAATACATCACCTTCATAAGTTCTTCTGATAGGCCACAAAGAATACCTTTCCCTTCTTTTGAATTGTTATAACTAGCCTTCTTACCTATTACATATACAGGGGGAATGGATGTTGTAGTATATCCATCCAAAAATAATTTCCAAACATCATGAAATTGATAAATAATATATGTTCACATCTTGACACTCCAAAAATAATAATTAGATCCGTTGAATGTTAGAGCCTTACTTTTAGAGAAACCACCTTGTGTTTGACTAGCCATCTTTGTTTGCTTAGGTTATCTTTTAGGCTATTATGCCTAATTAAAATCACATACTATGATACCAATTGTTATAATTATATATAATAAAATGTAGGGGTGAATTATTTCCCTTAAAATAATCATTCAATTTCACTTATCATTCATGATGCATTCAATCAAACACATACATCAACTAATGCATAAATAAGAATCCACATAATCATATAGCATATGAATATAAGATATATGTTTTAAACCCTAAAATGATATAAAAAACAATAAAACACAAAATTTAACATATTAATATAATAAATTAATCAATATTTAGTGAGGGACCAACCCCACAAGGAACACCAACCCCTCACTAGTCAAGCACCAACTCATGTATTCCTTTAGCAAGCAATAACTTGCAAGGAGGCACCAAAAACCTAGGAAATTCAGCACAAAATAAAAAAATTGGAATGTATTATCACCTTTGGATACATGTTTCTCACTAAATTAATTATTATCACCTTCTTTTTCTCTTATCACTCTTATATCTCTCTCAAACAACCTATTAGGCTTCTTTGCTAAACTAGCCCTCTTCTTGGCAGATTTAGGTAATATGACCTTGATAATAATATATATAATAATTTTTATAAATTAATTAAAATTTAAATGTACGTCTCTAATGGTCTTAAATCCCTCTAACTATTTTCCATACTTCTATTTCATTCGTTCACCATGCCAATATTCTAACTAGTCAAATTAGCCCTATTAGACCTTATTTTTATACTTGAGTCTTGATTTCACCATCATTGGTAAAAAATAAACCTATACATATGTTTAATATTATAAATATACACTAAATATTTTATTTACCACTCATAAAGACCAAAATCACCATTAGACCTAAAGAAACCTATGCAATTAAGCCTTCTCAAAGCACACATTTCACCTTAACCACTTGGGAACATTTTGAGCCTTTATGAATGTATTAAAAATTTTAAAAACACTTAAATTATACTTATTATAATATAAAATTATGTTTCCAACATCATTTATCTCATTTTACTCCTTAAAGTACACCATTAGGCCTACTCACATTTAGGCCTTCCTATTGCTAGAAAGTCTATCAACCAAAACAGAAACACACAACCAATTTATTAAAAAATTAATATCATAAAATCAAATTTATATATAATAAATTACATAAAGGCAATATAATTTTTCATTATATATCATCAAATATGTAAAAATACCTTGAACTGACCACTTCCATATGCTCACTCAGAACTACAAATAGGCTTCAACACCTAGACAAGAAACTTTGACTTTTCACACCTTCATAAGAATTTATAATGAAGATAAATAAATTAAAATGAAAAAATTATACCTATATAAAAAATTAATTTTCATTATATTATTAAATTATTTTCATAATGACTCAAGAATATCAATCTTACTCACACACAAAAAATTGCCTATAGTTCCAAAACATAACCATAGAAATAATGACTTAGAACACCTATAGATTAAATTTAATGAAATTAAAATGGGTTAATATGATTATAAAATATCATAAAATTAAATTAAACCAAATATTTTATAGGATCAAATATAAATATTTGTTTTAAATACAAATCTCATGTCTTTATTATACACAAACTTTCACTATGTTAGACAAGTCAGATTGAGATCAACTTTATGCCATACACAAGGTTATTAAAAAATTATATAGATTAGGTATATATGTTTTAGGTATTTGAAAATAACCCAATTAAATTATATCCATATCTAATCCACTACAATACATCCCTAATCTCATTCCCACTTCTGCCTATTTTTCTCACTATCTTCCTCATTAGGCCTTTTTAGCCCATAGGCCAAATTTAAAAGACTAGTTTAGCATATTTAATGTATATAAACTAATTATAAACTTACATGGACATAAAATAAAATTATAATACATGATTATCCAATAATTTTCATGCTTTTACCTGGTCAACCTTGACTGCTACATAAAAAATCTAAGAAATAAGGGTTTTCCTAAAGCTTCCACTCACTCTTCTGATAGGCCAATGCCACCTAGAGGTACCTGGGAGAGTAATTTACATGATAAAATCATAAAAATAGGCAATATAATTAATTATTATCCATTTATATCAATATATTCCATATTAGGTCACTGTTAGGGTTTTAGAGAGGGTTAAGACCACCTTACAGTCTTAACAATCCCTCATAAAGCTTCGGCCCTTACTCCAAAAAATAATGATTATAAACTTGATCTAGGATCATTAAAAATATTCCATTAACTCATTAATATCTCATGTAAAGGTTTCACATACCATCGATCAAAATAAAATCCTTCTCGGGTCTGCAATACCTCATTTTATGCACATAGAAAACTTTAAAACCATATTTCATGCTTTATCCTTCAAACTTTGACCTTAAATTTGGTTAGTAAACATGACACAACCTTTCACACCTATAAAAATTATAATATGATCTCTATTACCTTGTAAACTAATATTGACCCCTTATTAGACCACATTAGGTCACTTTACACATTAGGCCTTGAACTACCAGTCACAATTACACATTGAACATACCTTCAAACCACTTAAACATCTCTAAATACTTTATTAATATATGATACAACCTCATACCATTATCACAAAATACCAATATTATTTTCACAAACCTTAGACTACTCACCTCATCATGTTACTAAGCCTATACCTTTTAATTAGGTCTCTTCATACAAATGTATAAGCCATGAACTAGCCTTGGCATATCCTATAAAGGATTATCTACCTTAAACACATTTTTTAAGAGTGTAAAACATATTCTCAAATGATATACGACTAATTTTTATCCTTCATAAGTCTTGACAACAATTTATGGTACCTTATTAGGTCAGGTAGGGTCTAAGACTAGTATAGTTGTATGCTTAGGCTTAAGACCATACCCCTGTAGGTTTACCTTGAAAATTTCCTAAGTGTTCCCATAATTCATATTCATGATTTTTCATCCTTGAAAATCCACTCATACCTATGCATATCCATCTTATCAGTACACCATCTTGATATACATGCTCATTATATGATAATTCTCCTTAAGACTAATGATCAAAAGTATGCTTACCTTGTATCTTGATCTTGACCTTGACATGTCATCAACCTCAAAATAATTACTAAGTTTCCTTTAAATTCTCTCTTAATAGGGAGAAAATATGTTGCCTTCAAATTCTCTATTGTCATAAGACTCTTTGTCAAATATCACTTCACCATGAACGACACCATCTTTGACTTTTACATTAATGACATCCATCTCGACCTTGACATCAATCAAAATATTTATGAAACAATACCAAAAATAAGAACATAACTGAACACCTTCCTTCATGATTAATTTATTCACTTGAGCTTGTTTAACAATATGATTTTTATTATCTATTTATGGATTTTGGTGGACTTTAAGATTTTAATGTACATTATTATTAATAACTGATCTAATAATTATGTTGAGTATTATTACTTTTAGATTATTTGAAGGAATTTAATATCAATATTATTTTATAAATTTTATTGTTTATTTTTATTAATAATCCAATTATGAATTGTTTTTATTAATGATTTTAGTGCTTCATTATCTATTATTTAAATGATTTTATTTTCATTGTTATTAATAATCTAATTAAAGATTTAACTAACTTATAGTATTCTATAATTTTGTTAATAAATTATTTGATTATTTTTATATTACTTATTTTATAATTTTACTATTTTTTGGGTCATTTCTTTTCATTAATCAACCTAATGAATTTGGGAGCATGATTGTTTTAATTTTACTTTTATTATTTCTCTATGGCATGTAAAAGAAGCAATTTGGGCATATGACAATTTCATATATTTGTATTTTTAATTTAATTATGTGGGGGTGTCATTTTTTACTAGGCATTGAATTGCCCTACTTAGGAGGATATATCTTTCTTTGGGCCCTTCTTGGAAGAGCAGGGGAGGGTTCAAAACCTTGTGTGGGATATGGTTGGGAGAGGAAGATGGTTGGGTGAAAGGGGAAGGATGGATAGGCCATGGTGTTTTTATTTTTATTTTTGTCTAGGCACTAAAAAAAGAGAGTGTTATTTTAATGTCTAAGTGGGAATATAAGTTCAAACAAAGGAAACCTCATATTTTTTCTTTAAAATACCAACAATGTCAAAAAAACCCCAAATATGCCATTTGGGAAATAGTAAATGTATGAAGGATACCATGCTTCCCCTTAATACATGATAGAATGCTTTTTCAAATTTATTATTTTAGCCTCAAATTTATGTATTTTGTTATGTTGGTTTGGATCTCTTATTAGCCTACGAAGAATGGGATTGGGGAATTAAAGCCCAAGGAGGCTAGATGCTTAACATGGGGGAAATAAAATAAGATCGGGGTACCAAGGAAAGGAATGTGGAGTAGGGTAGAGTATAAAATATAATTTAGTGGTTATAAGTAAAACCATCCATGGCTAGATGAGGTGATTCAATGAGAGTGATTTTCTGCAATAAAAAATTCATACCCTTTACTAGTTGTCACAATGTATTCATGGTGACCTGCTTTTTTTTAGTAAATCATATTGATTTTATAATGAAATTTTAGTAATTTTTTAATTATTCCACTAGAAATATGGTATGAATTATAGTATATTGATTAATTTTATCCCATCTACTTGTTTTGGGAACCTAATCTATTTGCCCTAGATATTATGTCTCCATTTTATCAAGTGAAGGGAATTTATTTTTTAAAACCATTGGTTTATATCTTAATGTAGGGAGATATGTGATAATATTTGGGATTTTTAATCTATGGATAATTCAAATAAAATAAAATAAAATAAAAAGAGACAAATAAACAATGGTGTTTTTTAGATTATTCATTTGCTCTAGGAATCAAATATTAACTAGAACACTAGTACTTCTTCCAAACTAGTCTAATTAACTTTTTAAACATGAAGCTTATTGATCTCTTATATGGACCTAATTTATATTGATGAGATGGTTTATATTGAATCAATAATTTTATTATTATATATTTTATGTAGCCTCATACCTAACTAGTATCATTTAAATTCAATACATGTTAGGTTTTATTTCCATGGGCTTGATTCTTTTAATAATGTTTTGCCAAATATCATATGTAATGTAGATAGATTTATCTAGAACTTGATTCCCACATTTATGTGGATATATTCATGTATTCATTATATATTATTCTATTTAATTTAATTATTTGAATTATATTATGTAAATGAGAATAAACCTTTAAAAAACTTTGATGTCTTCCTGATTCATGATTTTGTTCATGTTTTGGAATTCCTTGGCTACCACTAATGACATACCCCTTGCTATGAAAATCTCTTCCATATTTGAATTTCATTTATAATAAAGTCAATTTATCCACTAATTATAAACCTACATTTTAATCCTATTATGGAGGTGTGTTTTTCCTCAAACTGATTGGCTTATAATTACCAATCTTGGACTACTAATTGTTTTAGTCTAAATTGATTGAATGAGGTTACATTATTTTTTAGTTTATATTTACTAAATTAATTGAAATAATTGATTCTAGATCTAAATAACTATTTTAAACCTAATACAATTTTAAATTATGTTATTGAATGATATGATTTTTCTTTTCTTGACTCGATCGAGTTAATTTGACCATTGTGGGTGGAACCCATTATGTATAATTATATTATGCTTAGATAACCCTCTTAGGATAAGAAATAGAATTTTGATAGACCTCCTTGTATTTTAATATGGATATAATAAATCCTAATTTATGATGTAAATCATCATCTTTATAGATTCTATTTGGGATGTGTCCATTCATCAAGCTCACTAGTTTGGCTAAGTGTTATAGTTATATGTTGATTATTTTGTGTCCCTTGTACTTTGTTGACTATTCTATAAGTCTTTACTGATGGTTTAGTATCTTCTATATACCTCTTACCTCTCTCAAGTACCTAGTTTTTGAAACCCTCCACCATGCTGAAGGTTGTGGTTGTAAGGGCCACCAATGACTAGGCTCATAAGGTTGGTTTTAGGGGCTGTTATCCTTATCATGTTTATCCTTATCCATTGATGCACTTGGATTTGAATATGGACGCTTACCTCTTGTCCATTTCTTTTGGTGTATGATGTTGGTATGTAGCATTTTAGTTGACTATCCATTTTATGTTATGGTTCCATATTGTTACCTTGTGCAACCTTATAACATTTATTATGCTGGAAAAAGAATAATAGTGTAATTGATGTTGTTAGTAGTGGGCATAAATGAATATGGTAACATGGTTATTTTATATTTAGATAATTGTATTCATTTATTTTTCATGATTTTCTATTGGATTCTATCTCTATATTGAAAACATAGCTATAACTCCATTGTGGTATGTTATGTCTTGAATATTATATGTTGATGAATACATATTGGGTTAGCAGAGTGAATTACTATTGATGTGAATTATGCATGAAGTTGTAAGAAATTCATTTGAGTTGGTAACAATAGTTAATCTTTAGTTAATTTCATACTATTTTATAATTACATCATATGGTGGAAGGATGTATATTTATCCTTGTAGTTGGTTGTCCAAGTTATTAGATTTATTCCCATTACCTTCAGCATTTACTTTATTATGTTGACTTTTATTGATATTAGCTACTAATTTAGATTTTTATTAGATACGAATAATTACATAATCTCTTGGCTTAATATATAGTTGGAATTATTCATGAACATGATTTATTTTATTATTTCCTATTTTTATTGAATACATGACCCTTAGTATGCTATAATTGTGGTTGAAATCAAATTGTTTAAATTGGTTATACAAATATTTTTCCTTGATGATAAAACAAAAGAAATATTATAATGGTAATGGATGTATTGATGGTTATGGTCATACTTTAATGAGCATATTTATATTTCTTAAAAAGTTAAATATTGCATGATTATTGATCTTCTTATATGGGCATATATTATGGATTATTGATCATACAAATAAATGTGTTGTATTGATTTATATATAAGTCATGTATTAGAAAGTTTAATATTTTATTTGCTTATAATACAAGACATGATTTGTGGAAGGTTGGCCATATTTTCATTAATGCTTTCTTGAGATAGATAACTGTTGGATTATAATGGATGTGTGTGCTTAAAATTATAAGCTTATCCTTTGCATTGAATTCTTGGTATACCTTATATGTGATCATTTAAACAATAAATAATCCCAAAATTTGGATAATGATTTAATAAGCTCTACAAACCCATAATGTTTACACTTGAATATATGATTAAAATAACACACCTTAGTTTTGAGTTATCATGTTATAAGTCTCCCCTATTGGCACTCATGTTAATGGTTAAATTTACTTAAGTAATATATTTTTTCATGGATATATTCATGTAAATTCAATGGAATTAATGCCTATATTTTATCCTATAACTTGGTGTTATAACCACATGTCAAGTAAGCAACATTTAGGTGCAAGATTCATATAGATAACTTATGAAATGGTATATCTATTTCATGATAAGTAAATTATTTCTCTAATTCCATCCATATATGTTCATTAAGATGTTCATGTGCTTTATGTCATCTAATTTGAGTTAATTTTATTGTAACAAATCTAATTTAATGATAATAATCCTTCATTATGGAGTTATATCATGTGTGTGATCTTTTTCAAGAAAGTAAATAAAGTTCAATGTTCCCTAAGGAATGTGGATCATGGTACAGTGATCTAATGGGGGTATCGTAAGGATTTTTCCTTTGCTTGGGTGGATCTCAGAAGTCTATGGTAACTCATTAGCATTTTTTATGTTCACTTTAATAGTAGATTGCAGATATCCACTTGTTAATCTCATGATGTGATAAGACTTGCCCAAGAAAGTTAGTGAGATGGATTCTCTTGTTGGTCATTTGGACCCCAATTTTAAGTGTTACACTACTCTTATATATTATTTATTTATATATAAAATTTCCAACATGACATTCTTGGATATGCTTAACTCCCTGCTTGAGGTCTTTAGCATTGTATAATGAATGAAGGGGATGTTGGTTATTGGGTATTAGTACTTTATGAATTAACTACTAATATGAATTATGTTACATTAAAGTTATAAATTGGGTCTTAAATACTATTTCATTATGCACTTTCAAAGGTAATCCCATAATTTTTTTGGGGGCTTGTTTCAAATAATAAGCAATGTAGTAATAATCCACACAAAAAGTACATGATAGAAACCATTTCATCAAACATACTATAATAATCTATGATATAATTCATTATATTATTATCAAAAATTAATCATAAATTTAATGTACATTCATATTCATGTAATTTCATGGTTATGATGCATACAAAAATTGAATACATGACACAAGACTAACTCGAGTCAGAGGTAACACAAAAAAAAATATGTCCATGCCATGAAGTAAATAATTATCAACATAAATAACACATGATGTGACACATTAAATTAATTAATTCATATCAATATGAAATATATCACACATAAATCATATAAAATGTGACAATCAACAACATTAAATCATGTGTAGAATAACAAATGGTGTCTAATAATCCATCGATTGCATCAAGTACCATATAAAAGTACATAATACATAATACATAACATCATAAAGAGCATACCCAATATAAATACATGTACAAATAGTATAATTATCTCAATACCATCAATGTAATGGTAATATAAATATATAACATGTAAAGTGTACCAAGATTCTACTAGTGTAAGTATGCCCCAAAAATAGAAAGGTAGCCCATATGTATAAGGAATGCGACACATTTATGTATCCACATATTATGTGTAACTTGTATGTCATAGATCTCACTCATGTATACCATGAAAAACATGTGTGTATAGGATTAAAAATTAATTCACCATGCATATGATTAATAACATAAATAAATATTGTAACTAGAAAAACATATCATGTACAAATCTTGAGTTTGATTTATTTGAATGTGTGTGTGTGTGTGCGCATGTGTGTACACACACACACACATTTATGTAGACATATGTATTTATTAAATGTACATACACACATACAAACATCTATTTATCTATTTATGTATATATAGATACACACACACTCACTTATATATGTGTGCGTATATGTACATACATACATACATATAAATACATATATATTTATATATATCTATCTATCTCTTTCTCTCTCTCTCTCTCTCTCTCTCTCTCTCTATATATATATATATATATATATATATATATATATATATATAAAATCTTACAATTTTAAATTTAAATATTCTCATATTAAAAAATAATCCCATCAAGGGGATGCTTATAAATATTTAGTGTCAACTAATGTAAAATTTAACATGTTGTAGGAGAATATTATCATATGTATCATTATATGAAACATATAACTGATTAGGCACTATAAAATATTAGTCACTTTCACCATGGTAAACATGATCATGCATACATTATATACATATGTGTGTGTGTGTGTGTGTGTACATATACATATAATATATATACATATATACATACATATATATATATGTATGTATATATATATATACATATATATACATATATATATATACACACATATATATACATACATACATATATATATATATACATATATATTTATGTATGTGTGTGTGTGTGTGTGTGTGTGTGTTTATTTCACACATTAATTTACTAAATATGTTATTGTGGTATATTATTATTACATGGAAATCTAAATAATATGCCTGATTCCCTAATCCATTGAAGAGACAATAATAAAGTACCAATTATTATAGACCCTACCATAAGTGGTACCAAAATGTACCCAAGAATGGTTTATTTCTTTCCATGTAATCATTTTAATATTTTCATCCTACAAACCAAGTATATGTGTGTGTACCCAAGACAAAAAAAAATATGATTGTCTAAATTTTTTCACTTGACTCATAATCTAGTAAAACATTATGTATAGAATGTGAATTAATGAAAGCATAGACACACAAAGGTGCATTAGTAGAATCAAAATAAAT
This sequence comes from Torreya grandis, assembly GCA_037957365.1. Taxonomy (NCBI): domain Eukaryota; kingdom Viridiplantae; phylum Streptophyta; class Pinopsida; order Cupressales; family Taxaceae; genus Torreya; species Torreya grandis. Next base: position 37,791 of record JARHVA010006666.1, read on the forward strand.
AATCTCATGCTCATTGAATTTGATAGTAATTTTTGAAATATAAATATGATTTAAAGTGTACCAATAATACCATATATATGATGACCCTCCTAGGTCATAGAGTCATAAAAAGTGGTAGGAGTATACGTTTTATAATTCATATGTACCTTAGGTTTCATTTTGGTCTATTTTAATGCATGATTTGGAAATGGATAAGAAAATATATTAAACCTATTATTAGGTTTTTTTACCAAATAATTCATGTTTATTAACATTATTGACATCAATAACATTGGCCTAAATTATATATTCTATCGTATGTCTAAACCCAAAGAATTTATTTGTGTTGTGTTTTGTGTATATATGCCAATCAAAATATGTTATTATATTTAAGCCTTATTTTCTTACTTAGTCATATCAAAAAAATTGGTTAAAGGAAGACAATAAATTTCACTAAATGACACTATGTAAAATATTATGATTGGGTTTTGTTGTTTAGTCTAATATCTTTGACCTAGTTACACTTATGAGGTAAGATGCATTAAGCAGGATTAGGGAACAATTAGGGGAATTGCATCCTCTTATTTTAGGATTCATTCCAATAAAATTTAGGGCATGAGATTTAGGTATTGGTATCCATTATATATAATGATTTGAATATATATACAAGATATGAAACACTACCAAAAGTGGTCCAATACTAGTTTTCTCACCAACTCACAAAACTTGTACACTACTTGTTAGACCAATTACAACATATTTAATTTCAAAGTTATAATTTACCTCACTTCACCATTTATAAAGGAAGGTAAAGATAAATTGTTCACAAATAAAAATAAAAAGTGAGGGAGGTTAAGGTGGAAAAAATGTCTTCTAATTAAAGGGGAATATAAATGGTTCTAACACCAAAACATGCCTAGCTAAAGTTGAACCACTATATGTTATTTTTCATGATGAATTGGGCTTAAGTCACATAGGGAGAGAGTTTGAGGAGAAATGGAAAATTATAAACTATAGGAATCATTTAATTAATGAACTTGAAAAACTTTGTAGTTAATCACACACAAATTCTTACAGAATTTATGTAAAGAAAAAGGAGTGAAAGAACCCAACTAAATAAGCACAAGTACATCATATTTAATGGACACACTACATAGAAAGAAAAAGTTACAATACTATAGAATTATTATTATATTTTTAAATTAAAATAAAATGGAATACTTTCAAAGCAACCAAACACATTTATACAAAAAATCATTTTTTGCATTATTCTAACAATGTTTGTTTCCAAGTAGAGTAAACCCTTCTAACATAATACGTATAATTATATATATAAGAGAGAGGAGGATATTTCCTCCAAGAGGAATGAGATGACACTATTCACCATTATATATTTAAATATTAAAAATTATTATCATGATAGTCCTTATTCCATGACAAATAAGATACAATGAAATTTCATGGGCCATTAAAGATCACTAAGGAAAAGTTTGATGTGCTCCACATCTTAATGGTTCTGGTAGGCTTCATTGAGATACCAATGATTAGTAAACAATGTTTAACCTAAATTTTTTTACAAAATACTCATGGAGGATAATATTTTCAAGAGATATGATACATAAGTAGTGTGGGGAGTACACACCTTTTTTTATCTTTATGTCACTATAATTGGCTGGCCACACTTGTCAAGATCATTTAATATGTAGTCATATAAAATGACAATTGTATAGATATAATAATTTTGGGTGATCTTTATTATATGTATTTAACTCAAAATAATCATCCTAATTTAGCTCCTTGGTATTTTTACACTTGTCCATTTGTCATTCAATCAGGACCTTTGGACCTTATCTTTAGCTTGAGGACTAAAATTGATCTAGATGCCAAGTCATACTTAAAATGACATATATGTCTTTATAAATTCCCAAGACCCATATTCATGTCTTTAATCTAATTTTTATAGAGAGAAACACATGGAAAAATCTCACTAATTTTGGCCTCTTAGTCACTTCATTGAGTCATATGCTTTGGCACATGTCTATTTTTCATATGCATGGGCATTGATTACTTCATCATTGGCCTGTTGACCCTAATTTATAAATATACAAAAACATTTCCTAATATTAGTAGTCTATTTATTTTATTATCTTTGATGTATATGCACTTGAGACATTGGCCTTAGTTTAGTGATATGTTGACACATGGAACAATCCTATATATTTTGGGGCTCATGAGCTCCATATAATATCTGTGATAAGTATGTAGGTTACGAGTTAGTGGGATGCTATCACATGGATATCTCACACTTATTTGGGTTCTTAGGGAACCTATAGACATTAGCACACTTTTGTTAGTCACAAATGAGTAATATCATCCCACATAACACTATTTAGTTTATCTAGGTGATCAAGGACATTAGGACTTAGGATAATTCACTATTTTTCTCTACAATAACAAGATGTTAACATGTGGAATAGTATAATTTATATATGGGCTCAAAAGATATGTATAGTCATTTTTGGTACATATAATACCTATATGACTGGGATGCTAACAAGTGGATGACACTCAATTATCTAGGGTTCTTTGATATTTGATTATGGGACTAGATGTTACTTTTCATTACAATCCATGAGTGAGTGAAATATTTGCACATGGCATGATATAAATTATTCATAGTTCCACCAAGACTCAGGCTATGTATCTCTTCCTACAAACTTTGGGTGAGTGATATGTTATCATGTGGATGACCCTCACTTGTATGGATGTTTGAATGCATTTAGAGTATGTGCTTACTCTTGTCATATGTTGATGAGTAGGATAATGCCATGTGGAATGATTTTGATTATTAAGAGTGTTAACCACTTTCATTGTATGTGCCTTTATCTATTAGTCATTAATGAGTAGGAATCTACCACATGACATGATTTCATTTATCTAGGTGATCAAAGACCTAGGGACTTGGGCACTTTATTTTCTTGATCTTGTGAAATAAGATGGGGAGACATGGAATGATATCTAAACTTGGGTCCTCATAGATTATTTTACTTATCCATTTTGATTCAAAATAAGTGAGAAACCAAGATGAATAAATTTGGCACAATCTTAGCTTCTCTGGACCTCAAGTAAATTAGACTTAAAACCCTTTGATGCATCCACCATATATAAGCAAGATGAATACACATGTCTCAATTTTGTGAATATAGGGCCTTATTTAAGAAACATACTAAGTCTTTTAAAAAATCATTCATGTGGAATCTAGGTGTCAACACATTGAATTATCCTTAATTTCAAGGCCTAACTATTGTAATTTGAACTCAAGTAAATACCCATTTGGATTTGAATTATATTTCAGCTCTTAAATTTGGTAGTGTATTCAATTTCAAGAGAGACATGTGGTAATGGTCCATGTGAGGAAACTTTTAAAAAAATGATTAATTATGAAAATTTATTCATACTATAGGGGTATTTCTAAGTTAGACCAATTAAGCTTTGGTAGGTGGACATGTGGGATCAAAACACTATCACAAATGACAAACAACATTTGTAAAACAAAGCTTAGTTTGTCCATAAAGTAAAAAAAATAATTTTATGAATGTCATGGCACTAAAATCCATATATATGTATAGAATAATTTTAATATGCATTTTCATATAGACCTCTAGAATTAGTTGTTGACCATTTTTTGCCCAACAGGCCAAAAAATTGGCCCCCCTTCTTTTTTATGCTGTTCTGAGCTAGTACTTTTGATTTTACACATGTCTTGCAATTTCTACAGAATCTAAAAATTTTCTACGGACTCTATAGGTCCATTTCTACGGACTCTGTAGAGCTTATATTTATATAGACTCAGCAATAAAATTTCTTCAGACTCTTGTCTAGAAATTCACAAGGAAGGTTAGCATTTTTAAACCATCGAACCGGTTCATCACTTTGGTTCCACAGCTGAGTTCAACAGTTTCAGTTCAATGCCTTCATTCATCACAAAAGGTTTAAAGGGGCTTGGTTTTAATTGGAAAATGGTGTGAAGCATTGAACCATTGAAACATTTTGGGTTTAAGCAATTGGTTCAAGTGGTTGGTTCAAAGGAATGGTTCAAATACTTGGTTCAAATGGCAAGTTCAAAGGCTTGGTTCAACAAAGGAGTGTTGCATAGTGTTGAACCATTGAACCATTGAACTGTTGAACCATTTTTGGTTCAATCGGTTAGTTTAGTGGCTTGGTTCAAGGGAGCGTCCTAAAGCCAAAAGGGCAAGTGCCCTTGCAGAGGGTAGTTCTAAGCTCAAAAGCCCTTATAGAGGGTAGGGAGCACTTCGAAGGTAGCTAAAGGATTTCAAAAATGTGCATAAAGTCTTAAGGCTCTAAATTCTATCAGACTTTTTGTCTAAAGGAATTCCTTCAGACAAAAAGTCTAAAGGAATTCAGAGAAAATTTGAGAGCTCAAAAGGACCTGAAGAAATCAAGGCGGCCATTTCTCACAGACTTTTTGTCCATAGGAAAAAACCCATAGAAAAAGCCCACAAAAAAGGCCTGAAGGAATTTTCCAAGGATGGTGACATCCCAGAAGCCATCAACTTCAAGAAGATAGGTTATCCATTATTTTTTAAGCGATGATGGGTGTGCAGATGTCAATTTTAAGATAGTGAAATAGCCATTTGCTTTTAAATTGCCTAAGTGCCAACCATGAAAAGAGCCCAAGGAATGCAGTGACCTACTAGAAGAACATCCTCGAGGGTTGAAGGACCAAGAAGAATACAAGGCATAGAAAGAGACAAAGTAGTTCAAGTGGCAAAGAGGAAGTGAGTTATTGCCAGATGGTCACCAAATGGTGCAACCTATTTTTCTTCTAGTTTGCGTTTATAAGTAGACAAGTTGTGCAAATGCCTTGAAAAGAGTAGTCTATTTGTAGAAAGAAGGTGTAGCCATGTTTTTCACATTAATTTAGAATTCCAAAGTCAAAGTAAGAACTAATAATCAAACAACTCCCTCTTCCCAAGGCTCAGAGTGCACATGGGCCAACTTGCAAAAAGAATGCCAAAATCTTTCCCAGGAAGTGCCAAGTTCTCTTCCCCTTTCTCTATATATTTTAAAATTTCTCATTTTAGAAGGATGGACTATCTTAGCCTTCAGGCAAAACTCTACCCAAAAATCTCTCAGGCTTGTAAGGCAGAGTGCTACCAATTTTTACCTTAAATCAGGACTTAGCATTTTTACCTCTATCTGGGCTTGCACTTTAAAGTATATGTCTATGTTCTTCTTTTTTGATAAGTCATTGTCTTTCATGCTTCTCATAGATTGATTACAACATGTCTAGTGCATTGTGAAGTCTTTTTTCTGTAGGTCTACCAGAAGTGTTCTTAGGGGAATGTAGGTGCCTGTGAATAGGCTACCCTAAGTGTGTTTGAGGATGCCTCTGGTAATTTCTTCCTCCCTGTATTTCCACGGACCCCTAGCTGACTATTACAGAAGAGCTTCCCACTTCAAGTGAAGTGTATGGGCACTTCTTTTTGGTGAAAAGTGTGTATTCAGGCTAGGGATAAACTTTTTTGGTGTATCACCTTTTCATTTTTAGGCTTAGGTTCTATTTTTAGCATCTCTCTCTCCCTTTTCATCCCCCCTTTTTTTCATTTTATTTGTTAGCAGTAGGAGAAACTAGGGCCTAAAAGATACATTAGAGGGAGCTAGCCCTTATCTAGAGACTCTCCCCTCTAGCTTTGCTAGTCCCACATGTGAGAGGGGAGTTTCCATTATTGCGTGTAAAAGGTGGGAGCTCAGCCTCTTGCCCTAAGTGCAATTCATTGTGTTAACAATTTTTGGCACACTTGGTGGGACTAACTAGGATAAGGTTTGTCCAAAGAGTTGAATAATGTTTGGTGTGTTTTTCAACCAATAAGCCTTTGGAGGCTTTTGCATCAACACCAATGGTGACTCCAAGTTGATCAACTAGTTAAGCAGCCTGGTGCCCTCAGAAATCACATTTTTGTATGTATAATTCCTTTGCACAAAATCATGGACCTTGTATTCCATCATATGACTTCGATCAAGCTTAGGATCTTTATGTAATCCCCTCAAGCAGCTCTCTTAGTTGCCTTTCAATGATGAGTGAGGTGGCATTGGAGTTTGAGAAGTAGGTAATGGAAATTGATAGACTGGATGAGTAGTATGGATATCAATAGATGCTGATGTATAAAGAAGCGTGTTTGCTCAGGCAAGCTTAGGCCTTACAATCCATGGAAGAGGAGGTAGAAAAATGGAGGAATCCATTCATTCAAGGTAGTCAACCTTGTGTGCCCATTCCTATCCTAAAGGAAGTCCCCTCTTGTGCACCAAATCCTTTCTACCAAATGGCACTTGCTCATTCTGACTCATCTGATGCATCAATCAACCCTGTTCTTAACCCCATGTGCCTAGCCTTCAAGCATTAAAGGGAACTAAAACAACCTCCCATGGAGATGAACCTTCTAAACTCCTTAGATAATGAATCTTCTTTTGGGGGGGGGGGGCTTTATGAACTAGCACATCTCTCTCAAAACTGGTCTTACTCAATATGATGATGATGGTGACCTCCAAAAAATACTCTTTCAGGATAATCTAACCCAACAACTTGAAGTTTTAGAGGCTAGGATGAGACTGCTTCATGAAAGAGAGTTAGAACTTTTAGACATTGTGGAAGAGGCCCAGGACCTTGGAGAAAACAAAGTTGCTTCCTGTTCACAAGAGCAAATTTCCAACTCGAAGATCCTAAACTAGAAGAAAATAGTAGAATCATGGGGCAGGAAGGAGGAAAAAGAAAGGCTTTTCTCAAAACCTTGAAGAAGATGAGGCTGCTCCTATTCATGACAATGTTGGTGACCTCTAGGAAAGGCTCTTCTAAGAGGATAGGGCCAGAAGAATTGTAGAGTTGCAATCCAAAGAGAGATTCCTTATCTAGTGTGTGATGGATGGTTCAAACCCACCACCACATTCCATGTCCGAACACACCCCATCTACTACCTCCAAGAGGGATATCAGGCCACATATGATATTGATGAAGTACTAACCAAATGGAAAGAAGAGAATCATTTGATTCTAGCTCAAGGACTGCCTCTTCTTCCACATATTTTTTCCACTTCATCCCTTCTCAAAGAGGAACCTATTCTATAGGAGGCAAGGGAGGAAGGAAAGGTCCAATTTGTAGCTCTTTAGGAGGCTATCATGAGTGACAACGAAGAAGAAATCATCATCAATGCTCCTTGTGAAGACTTCATCAGCAATAGAGAAGATGTAGGTCACACATACATGTAAATGTTCCAACACTATGAAGAGGAACTTAAGCATGGTGAGCTCTCTCCCCCTTTGTTTGATGAACTTCCTTGTTGCTTCAATGAAGAGGATGACTATGCTGAGGAACTAGAGTTGGAGGGGGATCAGGAAAAAATATTTGAACATCTAGAGATCCTAATCTTTGAGGAGAAAAAAGAGAGGTCTATCTTCCTTGAGGAAAGCCTCGAAGAAGAAAGTTTTGAATAGAGAGGTGATGTTGTAAGGGATGAGCAATCAGTTTGTGATTCCATTTTAGACATCACCACAGTCACCCTTCTTCATGAAGGCCAAGAAGAAGTAGAGGATGAGTCTGATAGGGTTTTTAATGAGGTAAAAGGAAACAAGTCAGACCATGATGCATTATAGAGGGACTGTGTAGAACAAAGGGCCTATGGTGATGAGCCAGTAGCCACAAATTTCTTGGTGAAATGCACTAACATGAAGGACCAGTGTTCAACAAGCTTCCAAGAATAAGTAGAGTACGTATATGTTAGAAGCATGTTTGAATCTGATCCAGTTGGAGACAAGCCAATCAAGGTGATAGGCAAGAGGAGCAGGTCACCAAATCTCCTTTTTATTCAACCACTTGTCTAACACCATAAGTTTCCTTGCTAGGGAGGGGACTTAATAATTTTTCCCTTTAATCTAGGATGGAAGCAAATGTACCTGGTTAGTTGTATATAGTAGTTGTTTTTAGTTTCTTTTCCTACTTTCCCTAAGTGTATTTTGTACAAGTAGTGTTTTTAGTCTCATGTGTGCTTTCCCTTGTGTTTGGGGTAAAATTCTTCATTTTTGATTCTTGGATCTTTGGGGCTATTGCTAGCCTTTCTTCAAAGTTGCATTCTGATTCTGTGCCCAATGGACTACAAGGCAACTAGTCTCTAAGCATAGCAGGCATGCTTCCCCTGGGAGTCACAAATTTGTTGACCATTTTTTGTCCAATAGGCTAAAAAAATTGGTCCCCCTTATTTTTTATGCTATTCTAAGCTAGTACTTTTGATTTTGCATGAGTCTTGCAATTTCGATAGACTTTATAGATTTTCTATAGACTCTGCAAGTCCATTTCTACGGACTCTACAGAGCTTGAATTTCTATGGACTCAACAATAAAACTTCTTCAGACTCTTGTCTAGAAATTCACAAGGAATGTTAGAATTTTTGAACCATTAAACTAGTTCATCACTTGGTTCATCACTTTCATTCAATAGCTGAGTTCAACAGTTTCAGTTTAACACCTTGGTTCCTTGTGGAAGGTTCAAAGGGGCTTGGTTTTAATAAGCAAATGGCACGAAACATTGAACCATTGAACCATTGAACCATTGAACCATTTTGGGTTTAAGTTGTTGTTTCAAGTGGTTGGTTCAAAGGAACGGTTCAAACACTTGGTTTAAGTGGTAGGTTCAAAGGCTTGGTTCAACAAAGGAGTGGCGTGCAGTGTTGAACCATTGAATCATTAAACCGTTGAACCATTTTTGGTTTAATCAGTTGGTTCAATAGCTTGGTTCAAGGGATAATCCTAAATCCAAAAGGAAAAGTGCCCTTGTGGAGGGTAGTTCTAAGTTTAAAATCCCTTGTAGAGGGTAGGGAACACTTTGAAGGTAGCTGAAGGATTTCAAAAATGCACAAAAAGTCTTAAGGCTCTAAATTCTTTCAGATTTTTCGTCTAAAGGAATTCCTTCAGAAAAAAGTCTGAAGGAATTTAGAGAAAATTCGTGAGCTCAAAAGGACCCAAAGAAATCAAAGCGGCCATTTCTCACAAACTTTTTATCCCCAAGAAAAAACCCACAAAAAAAGTCTATAAAAAAGGCTCGAAGGAATTTGCCAAGGACAGTGATGTCTCAGAAGCTATCAACTTCAAGAAGATAGGTTAGTTGTTGTTTTTTAAGTGATGACGGGTGCATGGATGCCTATTTTAAGATAGTGAAATAGTCATTTGCTTTTAATTTTCCTGAGCACCAACCATGAAAAGATCCCAAGGAACACAGTGACCTGCTAGAAGATCATCCCTAAGGGCTAAAGGACTAGGAATAAGATAAGGCATAGAAAGAGATAAAGCAGTTCAAGTGGCAAAGAGGAGGTGAGTTATTGATAGATGGTCACCAAACGATGTAGCGTATTATTCTTCTAGTTTGCATTTATAAGGAGACAAGCCATGTAAATGCCTTGAAAAGAGCAGTTTGTTTATAGAAAAGAGGCATGGCCATGTTTTTCACATTAATGTGGAATGCCAAAGTCAAAGCAAGAACTGACAATCAAATGGCTCCCTCTTCCCAAGGCTCAGAGCACACATGGGCCAACTTGCAAAATGAGTGCCAAAATATTTCCTAGGAAGCACCAAGTTCTCTTCCCCTTTATCTACATATTGTAAAATTTTTCATTTGAGAAGGATGGACTCTCTTAGCCTTAAGGCAAAACTCTGCCTAAAAATCTCTCGAGCTTGTAAGGCAAAGTGCTGCCAATTTTTACCTTGAATCAGGACATAGCATTTTTACCTCTATCTGGGCTTCCACTTTAAAGTATATGTTTATATTCTTATTTTCTGTTAGGTCAATGTCTTTCATGCTTCTCACAAATCAATTACAGCATGTCTAGTGCATTGTGAAGTCTCTTTTTTATAGGTCTGTCAGAAGTGTTCCTAGGGGAATGTAGGTGCCTGTGAATAGGCTGCCATAAGTGTGTCTGAGGATGCCTCTAGTAGTTTTTTATTCCCTATATTTCCATGGACCCCTAGCTGACTATTGCAAAAGAGCTTCCCACTTTAGATGAAGTGTATAGGTGCTTCTTTTTGGTTAAAAGTGTGTATTCAGGCAAGGTGGGTCAACTTTTTTGGTGTATCACCTTTTCATTTTTAGGCTTAGGTTTTATTTTTATCATCTCTCTCTCCCTTTTCATTCCCCCCTTTTTTCATTTTATTTGTTAGTAGTAGGAGAAACCAGGGCCTAAAAGATACATCAGAGGGAGCTAGCCCTTATCTAAAGACGCTCCCCTCCAGCTTCGTCGATCCCACAAGCTAGAGGGGAGTTTCCATTATTGCATGTGGAAGGAGGGAGCTCAGCCTCTTGCCTTGAGTGTAATGCACTACGTCAACATTAGTTATCAATCAAATTTATATAGAAACAATGGGAACACTCATCCAACTTAGAATCAGATAAAGAATTCAATCTGAGTAAACAAATAAAACTCAATACAATGACTTCCAACTTACACTTGGATTGATTCATTTCAAAAAAATACCTAAAAATCTAATATTAAATCTAAAACTGGGTTCTCATTTTAAAATATTAAAATGGGGCTTGTTGGTCATAACAAATATTGACTACCATAGGGAAAATGTTGTTGTAACATTAAGAATCCATACTATGATCCTCCATTATTGAACTATGAGATAATCAACTCAATATCCCTTCAAATGAAGTTAAATGAAAAAAAAATTCTCAATTATATTTTAAAAACAATTTATTGTGACATGACTCCTTCAAATCATGATTTTGTGCAAAGAGTGATTTTTTTGTTATTTTGATTCCACTAGGCAAGCTCATACATATCTTAGGTACTCAATGTTTGTTGAGAGGTAACTTATTTGCATAATTTTGGCTAAGGAAAGGAAGTATTAGGAATTTTTATAATTCCATCCAAGAATATATATCCCTAATATATATGAATTTGGGTTGACTCAAGGCCTTGCACCTTTCATTTGGGCTAGAAAACTTGTAATGGAGGTTTCACAAATCACCCTTTCTTAGGAAAAAACTTACATTTTCATAAAATTCATACTTATTTTCATTTTGATGTTTATTTTTATTAATCTAGGAGGGTTTTTAACCAACATATCCAAGGGGTAGGGATGGTTCAATGAATTAATTGCACCAACAAAGTCATTTTCTTGCTAAGTGGTTTGGTTGTGATTGATATGTTCCTTTTAGTGTTGTGATGAACTTTATTAAAAATAATGATTTTATCAATTTATTTTATTAGTTTTAAATAAATGACATGTAATCCTTTTCATGTCTTAAGATATTTTTGTTTTCTTGTCACATTATTCAGTAATGGGGGATTTCCTTCAACCTTCTAATTTTGGGACTATATTTTCATTGCCTTTTAAACTTTGAGGTGATCACACTCAGGTGCATAGAGACATTGATTTATATTTGAATATATCTTACCATAACTATCTTAGTTGTTTCTCAATTTAAATCATGTGAACAAGGTACATTCATTACAAGGTTACCAAGGATGAACAAGAGAGAATAAGAGGAAGCCTCAAATAAAACAAATGCATGCCAAAATAGAATAAATAAACAATAAGAAAGCAAAATCATGACACAATATAAGTAAAAACACAACTAAATAAAAACAACTAACTCTAATATAGTATTTGCATCACCGATCTTTATTCCAAGTGGATATTCTAAAATTAAATTAGAAGGGACAACTGAAAAGTAATGCTTCAAGAACTATCCATTCACAAGTAGTGGGAGGTCATTACCTTCAAGGTATTTTAATTAAAATGTGTTCTACTTATGAATCTTAGAGATTTGGTATGCACCAATCTAATGTGGGTCAAGTTTGGATTGCCTCCATTTGTTCTCATGTGCTTTGTCTCATAATATGACTAAGTTTGATATCTAAAAGTAATTTATCTTTTCCATCTTATAGAACCATCTTTTGACTATTACTAGATGTTTACTAAACTTATATAGAGCCTCTTATCATGTTTCCTCCAATTGGAAAATGTCCAACATAATTTAATTTGTCTTTTCAGTATCTTCCATGAACTCTCACATAAAATTGTAAGTTATAAACTTAATGGTCATTGAAAAGATGGGATGAAACCCATATATCAGTAGAAAAGGATAAATTTTAAGGATTTCATATATCTAGTGAAGTTATCCAAAGATCATATTTCAAAATTGAATGTCAATCTATAGGATTCCTTTTTATAGAGTTATTAATGGTGTCGATCAAGTTCTTATTGGTTAAATTAGTGAAATCATTCCATTATGGGTAGTAGTTTGATGATAACCTCAAGGTAATCCCATTTTTATAATCCCATTAAGTGAGCTTGGTTGAATAAAATTTGGTCTATTTTCACAGACTAAAGAGGTTGGGGTGCCAAATCATGTTGTGTTTTACACAAGGAACTTGATGACTTGTTTAGCCATGTTATTCTTGGTTGTTACTACCTATATCTATATTTTCAAGTAATCAATGGCTATAAGTATATTTTCCTCAAGGAACTTGATGACTTATTTGGCTATGTTATTCTTGGTGACTACTAAATATTTCTATCTTGTGTAGTAATCAATGGCTATAAGTATGAATTTATTACCAATTGATGATTTTGGGTCAATGACTCTAATGAACTCAATTACCCATTGAACGAAGGGGCACTCTTCTATCATAAGCTATAAATACATTTCAACATGAACTTACTACTTGATGAAGGTCTAACATTGATGGCAAAAATCCACATGGTTATGGACATATCTAAAGATAGTGGGATAATAGTAGAAAAATTGTAGAATTTTTTATGCAGTTTTACTCCCTCAAGGATTGCCACTACCCAAATTATCATGGAAGATAGTCATGGCTCTTTAGATTCTTCTTCAAATAGACATCTAATATAAATGCCTTCATCATTATATATATATATATATATATATATATATATATATATATATATATATATATATATATATATATATATATATATATATATATATCATTCCCTTATTAATAATTTGTTGGGATTATTTAAGCTTGGGATCTCTTTATTGTGTCTAGTTGAGTCCTAGAAGAAGATTTCCATAGAGTAGGTAGTGGACAATTAGATCATACCATTCTTGATGGACAATCTATGAATAATCTAATTACACAACCATTATCCTTGGATATATTTAAATTATCAATTGATTAATAAATTAACCTCAGACCATATTTATAGGTTTTATCTCAAGGTCATATTATTTTATCTTGGCCATCCATTGACCTATGTGTTATCCTAGTTCCTTATGCCCTAGTATTAGTTTTATGGTTGGGTTTGTGATGATGGTGTGGACCTTATTTCTAAGGATGTAGTGCCTAAATTTAATCACCACCTTGACTAGGAAATAAGCATGCTTATCTAAGATGGAATATTTTAGCTCTACATCCATTAAATTTTTTCTCATGAAGTAATTATATGCTCATATTTATCCAAATTTTGGGTGAACAATATAGTTATTGTTATTTGATGTGAAGGAATAGAGATAGAAATCCTTCATGTATTTTAAGAAAATTAAAACTAATGATTACATGATGAATTCCTTGATTTTTTTAGAAGTATTCAATATATGTAGGAACACATTCCACCTTTGCTTCCTATTTCAACATTACATTCAAAGGTTCAACAATTTTGACAAATCAAAAATCAATTTTCATATTATGTTAATCTTACCAAAGAATGACTTTAATCTATTTTTTATATTAGGAAGAGGTATCTTAGAAAAAACATTGGAATGCTCAGTTTCAATATAAATACCTTCATTTATGATGATTTGATTGATAATATTACATTTTGTAACATCGAATACACTTTTATTTTGGCTATGTGAGATACCATACCTTTTTCACCTGTTGAATATATTTTTAAGATAGTAAACATGATCATACATACATTTTGAAAAAATATTAAAGTCATTCATGTAAATAATAATTCATTTACCTATCATACCTTGAAAATAAAAGTCCCTAACTTTATAAAACGTGGGTCCTACATTAATAAGGCCAAATGGTGTTTTTTATAGGCTAAGATGCCCCAATTGGCTGTAAATGTCATCATGGACTAGTATTATGTCTTTGTAAGAACATAATTATATCCTAAGAATACATACAGGAATGAAATCATCTAGGATCCACTTACCATATATATTACCTCATCTAAGGAATGTAAAGGATAATTATCTTTTTCAGAAGCACAGATCAAATTTATGAAATCCACACACATTCATATTTATCCATTATTTTTATGGACTCAAAATTAGTTAGATACCCAATTAGAGTGATGATTTGGGAAGATGATCCCAATGGAGAGGTGTTTGTGGGCATCTTTATGAATATGTTTTCCCAAGATTAGGTTCACAAGTCACTGTGTCTATCTAAATGGATTTTGGTTATGCTTGAGTGGGATATTACGGGTTATTATCTTTGGGTTGAAGAACTTAAGGTATTATAGGACAAGGTAATAATGTATTGGTACTATAGTAGTATTTTCCTATGTTTTTTTAACTTTAATAAGAGTAGAATCTAGGCTAATATTAACACCTTGGGTTGTTCTAATGATCTAAGAATAATTGTTATATACTTTTAAACTAGTGTATTATCTTCTCATGCTTAAGTATGTGATTTTTAAGGTATAAAACGACATCATCCATTTTTGAACTTTTTTTTACTTCAAGTTAATAATTTATTCCAAGTAACATTCTTTTTTTCTAAGATTGCCTTTTTTCACCTCATTTATATCTTAGGTCTCTGACACCACCAATTTATTAATAAATTATAAAATGTGGTGGTGATATTTAAATACCTAGAAGATATTCATATTATCTCATACTAAGGTAAATGTGATTATATATAATTAAAAAAGTAGTCTCTAAGTCATCTATGAGTTCTAGGTTTGAAATAGTGATTACCAATGAATCAACCACCCAAATCTCTGATCTAAGAGTAGGGATGACATTAAAATGTTGAAATTTTATATCAAATATAACACCCTATGTTTTTTATTCCTTAAATAATAAAAATTACATTAGAATTTACTATTGAATTGGTTCATTACTAGTTCAAAATATTTAGACACTCTTATCTCAAAGATTCATATCAAAGTATTAATATCAAAGATTCATTTATAGTTAGGTTGTTGGTAAAAAGTAACTAGATCCTATAGGTAAGTAGTTTTCATTTATCTAATGGATCAATGAGAATTAATTATGGATCCATAACCTTGTTTATAATAAGTTCCATCAAAATTCAAGGACCATAGACCTTGCAATTCAAAAATTTTATTAGCTTGGTTTTCAATACATTTTGTAGACAAAGTATAAACACCTATGTTAAAGGATACTAAATTTACTATTTCATTGGTTGAATTATATTATATGATCATGTGTTTAAATATGATTTATCTATTATCATGTATCAAATTGGATACACCTCTCAAAGGTAACCACATATGGAGAAGTATGTGCCATGTATTTGTTAAAGGTTTTGGACTAGTCTCTATTGAACAACATAGCATAAGCCATTGGGATCTTAAAAAATTGAGTATACATTATTTTTTAGACCATATGATAAGATTATAGATACATATGGACATCCAAGATCTCTTCCACTACCTTAACTTCAAACTTATCCAACTAGAACACTATTTTGTTTGACATAATAGGTTCTAGTCCTAGTTGTTGATAAATTCCTACTAGAATGACATTCACATAGGATCTTGAGTCAACTAGATAGTTATTAATATTCATCCTAAATAGCCTAACCATAATTAGGAAAAGTAGATATCATCCTTATTCTTGTGTATCAGATTATTAGTGTGAATAGGCTTTATTTTTGGTTGAACTAGTTTGTCTTTAAGGGACTTTTGGAAGAGATATATTTGCACAATAATGTAGGCAAGCTTGTTAAAATAAATATTTGCCTTGATCATATTCATGTCCTCCACTATGTTTTACATAATATTATTAATTTTAGGATGGTTATCATTAGTTGGATTAGAATTATTCACTTTTGGGGTTGGAGGGTCATTCCTTACTTTTGGATCAGGAGTGGAACCATTGTTATGAGGGGTTAAAATATTAATGGGTATATATATATATATATATATATATATATATATATATATATATATATAATAAGGGTGTATTTAATCTTATGTAATTTATGGACAACATGCACCTCCATGGTGGAATATTCTTGTCCATTTTCTTCATGGTTCCATAATTCTAATGTCTCTAGTACCATGGAAATGTTTGAGGATATTAGATTATTAAAGGTCTTAGTCTAATTCACAATCTTTGGCTGTTTTGGGACTACCTCATAATCTTTCATGTCCTTATATAATATGTCAAATTCACTACATAATTTAATTTTATCACTTCCAACATGATTGTCTATATAATGCACATCACACTAGTTAGGTAAGGCCAACTCATGGATTTTGATCTCATGAAGCTTAATAAGAGATCACTTTGCTTATTTTTATAGAAATTATCAATACTATTTTACCTTTATTAAGTGAATTTCATGTTTCAACATTCACAACCATTTTTTCCAACATGTATCTATATGCCCATGAAGACATTTCTAAGCTTTTGTATCATGCATTGTATAATATCTAACTCATTATTGGTTGATCTTAGGGGAATATTTTGGACATTGTTCATGGTGAGGAAAAATGATTGATTATGATCTTAAGGTGATATTTAATTATTTATTGTTATGAATAATCCTAGGGGATAATTAAGAACATTATGTCTTAAAGGAAGTCAATTTGTCACTAACACAAGTTATGGAATGTGTATATTCTAGATGGTGGAAAAGAGGGAGTTCAAAGCATGCATACATGGAAATAGATTTGGGATGGATAGTGATAAAATACCTTGAGTATTCTTTTGTATGTATACACACATACATACATACATACATACATACATACACACACACACACACACACACACACACACACACACACACACACACACACACACACACACACACACACACACACACACACACAGATATATATATATATATATATATATATGTATATATATATATGTATACATATATATATATATATATGTATATATATACATATATATATATACATATACATATATATACATATACATATATATATATATATACATATATATATATATATATATACATATATATATATATATGTATATATATATATGTATATGTATGTATACATAAAAAAAAATACTCAATATAATTTCCTCAATATAAGGTATAGGTATGTCTAAAACTAGTTGGTCTCTACATATGGTCAAATAATTCTAAGGTTGTAGTGTATTCTCATACATTTCAAAGCTTAGTTGGGCATCTAGTCTATATTACATAGTCATTTAACTATACCTATTCTTTAACTTATAATTTAAATTAATTATGGGCTCATTGTGTTCTATTTTTGTTTAAGTGAATTTTTGGTATAACACATGTGGGTTGATAACCTACCCAAACTAGGTGATGAACATGTTACAAAATTAGTCCCAACTTGTGATAGAGCCTTTGTGTAAGTTTAAGAAGTATTTATATGACACATACATTAGAGTGAATATGTATATCTCACTTTCATAAGCTTTATATTATTTTTTATGAGGTTATATGCCCCTTAGTGGTATGCCCCACACCTAGTGTGAATCTTGGGAGTTAAATTTTTAGGTTCCTAGATAAATCATTAATAACTTCATGTGTTGATATTAGACCAAACTAACCATGTAATAGTTGTAGTAATAGATGGAGGTATGTTATGAAAAAACATATAAAATGATATAGTAGGTGTAACCATAGGTCGTGGTCTTTCTCTAATCATTTTTTTTATCTAATGGAATTAGAATAGGGATACTATTAGTTACACAAAACCAACTCAAGATCTTGTGATCCATACAATAGGATCCATGTTTCTTGTAGGTAGTATAATAGATTAAATATTTGTTATATTGTCATAAAGTATGCCTTCATTCATACACAAACTATTATTTAGTCTAAGATCTTCGACCTAGTTGAACCTATGAAGTTTGATGCATTGAGTAAGATCAAGGAACAATTGGGGGACATGTGTCCTCTCATTTTAGAATTGTTGCTAGGAAAATTTAGGGCAAAAGATATGAGTATGGTGATCCATTAGATATATTACTAATAATAGTTAATTGAGAGATGCAACACTACCACCATATCTCTAACACCAATTTTATCAATGACTCACATAACTTCTAGACTATTATCTAGACCAATTACAACATATTGAATCTCATAGATTTACTTTGCCTCACTTTACCATTTATAATGGAAGGATAAAAACTTGTTCATAAATAATCATCAAAATAGAGGGAGGTTAAGGTAGAAATAAAGTCTTGTAATTAAATGTGAATATAAAAGGTTCGACCAAAATGTGCCTAGCTACATTTATACTACCACATGCAAAGTGTCACGATGTCTTGGGATTTAGTCACATAGGGAGATAGTTTGAGGAGAAAGGTAAAATGCTAAATTATAGGACTCCTTTAGTGAATGAACTAAAAAAGTTGTATATTTAATCACGCATAGATCCTTATATACTTAAATTAAAGTGAATGGAGTAGGACTTAGTAAAATAGTGGAAGCACATCCTATTTAATGCATTAAATTTATATAAAGCACAAGTCATAATCATATAGAATAAGTACTAATCCATTAAATAAAACTTAAGTTTAAGAACTTCAAATTAATAAGAGGCATTTACACATAAAATATTTTTTTCATTATTTTGATAACATTTGTTTGAAAATAGAGCTGACCCTTTTAAAATACTAGGTATTAGTTTATATAATTGAGAGATGGGTATTTCCTCTAAGAGGTACAAGATATAAATATTTACCATCATGGAATTAAATGGTAAAATATAAATATCTCTAAAGATTCCTCATTCCATGATAGATAATATAGAACAAAATTTAATGGGATACTAAGGAGAACAAAGGATGAATATGATGTGGACCACATCCTAATGCTTTTGGAAGGCTTCATTGAGCTTCTAATGATTAGTAAACAAGTTTGAAATTTTAAAGTTAAAAAATGAATCATGGAAGAGTGTCTTTTTTGGAGCTATTATGGACATGTAGTGTGGGAAGCACAAACCTGTGTTGTATATGTATCACTATGAATGGTTTAGTATCTAGCCGCATGGTGATTTATCAATATTTTTGACTATTTAGTCCTAAAAAATGATAATTGTCTACATATAATGCTTTGGGGTCTAGTTTATTATCTTTTACTTATGTAATTAATTTCAAACAAGTTTCTTAATAAATTTCATTTGGATTATGGCATATGTCCATCTATCATTTAATCAAGACATGTGAACCTTATCATTAGCCCATGGACTAAAATTGATCTAGATTCTAGTTCATCCTTAAATTGATAGATATGTCTTGATTGTTCTCATGAGACCCATACCCAAGTATTTAATTCTATTTTTCCTAAGATAAACACATGGAGCAATCTCATTGATTTTCATCTCTTATCTACATCATTGATTCATATGAGTTGTCGCATGTCTATTTTTCATGTATATAGCCCTTGATTCTTTCTTTATTTATATTTTGACTATGATTTAGTGAACTACAAACATGTGGGTTGATATTTCTATTCCATTTGGTTTTTTATATTTGATGTATGTGCCATTAGGAATTTATCCATGTTTTAATGGCATGTCAACATGTGGAAAAATCTTGCACATCCATGGGCTGACTAGCTTTTTATATTCATTTTGGTAAACATGTAGGCTACCAATCAGTGAGATGATATAATGCAGATAGCCCTCACTTATATGGTGTTTAGGTAACCTCAAGACTTAGAATTTATTTTTATCATAAATGAGTGGGATCATGCCATATGGAATGATTTTATTTAACCTAATGATCAAGGACTTTGGGTATTCAAATACTTCACTATTTTACTCTAGAGGAACTAGATGTCAACACATGGAATAATCTTGTTAATATATATGTTATCAAGCTTTGTATGGTCATTTTATTTAATATTAGGCTCTAGATTAATATGATGCTACCATGTGGATAACCTTCACTTGTTTGGGGCTTCTTCAATAATTGACTATGGGATTAGCCATTAGTTTTCCTAACATGTGAGTGAGTAGGATCATGCCACATAGTATGGTCTCAACTATCTAAATCATCAACTATCCTAAAAGTATATATATATCTATCTATAGGCTCCAAGTGGATGATAATTTTCCATGTGGAATGATCTCATAGACTAGGGCATCATGAAGTGTTTTCCTTAGTTATTTTGAGTTAATAGAAGCATTTAAATAGGATGAAGACAAATGGTAAAATCCTAGTTTCTCAAAGAAATTAGAATTAGAAAAAAATTCATCATCTACCACATATAATTGACATGAATATTGTAATCATCTAAAAATGACACTTGAGTTCTAAGAGTGTTACCTGAGACCACCCACCCCTAACTTAACCCTAGACCAATCTTATAGCGTATTTAGACACTTATCCATCCTTTGTGTGGGTCATACACATCCATAGACATACCTATAACATTATTAAATCCTTAGTTTAACATCATGGTCCCTATTACCTTAGGTTATGCCACCTGGACACTAGTGCCATAATTTGGATAGTAGTGCCAATTGCACTAGTGTCTTAGTTTGGGTGTTATTATCCTTTTCCAATTGTTTATCTCTAATGGATATATTTTCAAATGATAAACCACCTAGGGTAGTTCTATACCTAATTTAATATCAACATAAGCATTATATATATATATATACACATACATGACTTTTTTCCCTTTATCTAATAGATCAAAATGAGATGCAATAACACAAACTAGCTCAAAATAAGTTGTGCATAATCAATGTTATCAATCCCTATCTACCCTACTTCTACATACTATCATCTATAGCCATCAACATATCATATTATTCATATTTACAATATCAAGCACACTGGAAGCACTCAAGCTGAAATTCATACTATTCTCTTGAATTTGCATTTTCACTTGTACTTGGGTGGGGATAACTATATCAATATTGATCCCTCCTTATAGTATTAGTATGTAGGAAAATCTCATCATAACAGGGTGTTGATGGTGTCCATACTACCATAATAACATCACACTTTGAGACTTGTTCCAGTTAGATGCCCTAAAAAATGGAGGTCAGCAATTTACATAAAAAATAAGTCAAAATAGGTCACTGACAAAGAATCAAAACTCATGAACACATGAATAGGCTTATCATACATAGACACAAGTGCACCTAAAATCTAAAAATATTTTCATACAAAGGACACTAGTACCAAAATAAGTACACTAGTGTCATTATCACTACTATCCATTTAGGATGCTACTATTCAAGAAGGGTTTTGACACTTGGAACTTATTTATGACACTCAAATCAGCTCATATCCTAGTTTGTAGCCTCCATATCTCCTATCTCAATTAATTTGTGACTAAGTAATTATTTCCATCATTTATTGTTATTTTTATAAAGTTTAAACTAGGTAAATTATATTACAAATTAGTGTTTATATTTATTGCATATTTTTACCACATTTAGTATACTAAAACCCTTTAACAACCTAGGGATTGAACTCCACAACCACTAAAATGTTAAATCATTTGTTGAACCCCACTTACTTCAAATACTGCCCAAACCCTAGCCTTAGATGGTATTAGTATTTCTATATTTTTTTATTATTTTTTGTGGTTGTGTTAGGGTTTTAATAATTTATTTATTCTACCCTAATATCCCTCTTCAAAGTTACATTACCAAATTTCATAGTTAAAGATGATTATTTTCTTGCTCCTCATCTCCAAGAGGGTGATAACTATTTTCCCTCTAACTGTCTCCATGATATCACTTATTAAAAAGGTGATATATAATGCATTAATATTTCAAATGTATATAACCAACCTAGCTATCCTTCAAACCCTTCCCTTCACATGTACTCTTTAGAGGGTGTGTGCTTACATATTCAATTACAAGCAACTAGTGTTTGTACTTGTGAGACTCTATGTGATCAAATTATCAATATGAGAAAGATAATTAAAGAATTTAAAAAATAGAATAAATTATTACATGAAAATATTATAACATTGGAAAATCAGTTTACAAGATAAAAGCCTCTAGGGTACACCAATGTCAATCATGTATATGAATCTTCACTTAGTCAATTTGTGGCCAAAAATGTTACATATCAAAATAACAAATCATACTAATGTCCATATACAACTAGTGATTCAAAAAGTATTCAAAGATTAAATAAAAGTTAAAGTGAGATTTTAAGGCAAATTATTAAAGTTATATTGATCAACCTACCTCCTCTACAACTAGTAAGGAGATCAAGATATTATTGTGCATACCATAGAATGCATGGTCATCAAACATATTCATGTTTGGCGTAAATAATATACAACACATCATTGCTAATAAGGAACCTATACAATATAGATCAATTAAGAAATTTGTAATGATACATGAACATATTAAAAAAGGGTCAAATTTAGAAATAGTACAAAAGTGGTTACCAAAGCATAACTCAAAATAATAAAAGGTTCATAAATCAAAATCACAAAAAGAAACAATTAAAAATCACATGTAAACAAGTGAAGGATACAAATATAAATATCCAAAATGAGGTCCCACTTTCAAAATAATATGGTTTTGGTTAAAAGTATCTATAAAATTTTGATTATCAAGGTCAAGTGTTTGGAAAACCTTCCCAAGGCATCATTGCTCCTATTCTAGTAGTTCATAATGTTGGTCAAGAAGGTTTGGGATTTATGGGACATACTAAGGTGAATTATTCATAGATATAGTTTATCAAGGTAAAATATTTAGATACATAGGAAATGTCATAAAAATATCACTAACATATGTTCTAAAGTCAAAATCATGCTAAGCAAACAAATATTCTCAAAAGATGATTTCTAGAAAAAGAGCTTCCAAAGAAATATATGCCTACAATAAGCATAATTTAAAAGGTCAAAGTAACAAAAATATTGTAAATAAAAATTCAAAAAGGTTGATCCACATTATGAGGAAATTCCATATGCTCATCCAGATATAGTCGAAGTCAACACCAACATTCTAGGTTATTATGATTATTATTATTTAGATAATGAATAATAATAAGATTCATACTATAGCTCAATTAAACTATAGAATATCAAGAAAACTATACAAGAGGTTACCATTCTCATTTTTGACATAGGCCATATTGATAGTGAGTCTACCCTGAGAATCATCAGTCAGTATGTTCTTCCTTGTACATAGTTCCTCATACTTTGCTCCTTATAAATAGTTTAATTTTCATATTATTTGTACATAGATTATATGTATAAAATATAAAAACAAAATAATATGTCAAAACATATAAATATTCAAATATTTATTCAAAAAATACAAATTATAGATTTTATGGATTGCCATGTTTACACTTCTTACACTTGCTAGGTATTACATATGCTAGTTATCTTAGAATAGTCAATTTTTATCAAACATACATTCTTCAATTATTATTGTAGAATGTTTTTAGATAATTATAAGACCCAAGTTTGATACATAGATCCAAAATTTCTACTATCTACCCATTTTGGGGAAATTTATACAAAGTTTTGATTACTAGGTTATACCATTCTACAGTAATGGAATTTTTTATCGAATACTACTACTTTACACTCAACTTATGTACACTTTTTTATTATAAAGATCTATACCACATGTTCATGCATACTTTCATTTATATATTTCCTAGTTTAGACTTTATTGTGTCTCTCTACTTCTACATCTATTTGAGGGAATTTGCATATGCCATTATTCTACAACTCTACACCACTTATTTTCATTTTATGTATGCTCTTGACATGCTCACATGACCTTATGTGTGCCTTCTTGATTGTGTATGAAAAAATTTGAATGTGTCCTTACATGTCGATATATGTTAGGTTTCTTGTTTTTTTATGTATGTAGACATTCAAACATGTCTTTGTATGTCTCACATTCTCAAATTTAGTGGCATCTTCCCATGTCCTTTGTACTATGGCCCCTTGGCCTACTTTGTGTGTCTCATGTGTTTTGTATGTATGCTTTCATGTATGCATCATGGTTATGACACTCAACTCTTAATTTTTAGACACTTTAGTTATATATTCCATGAAGAAACTCATATATCTCCCCTTCCTCTTTGGGTGCCTTAATGGACATCATGCCTCATCAACCTAGGTAATTACTTAGTTTATTTATTATATTTGGTATTTATACACATGCTTACATTGTTATAACTATCTTTATAGCCTTTTTAATGTTATATCTAACATGTATCATACATTACAAAATTATTTTCAGACTATATTACATTATAATGTTATGTATGCACATCATATTGGTTTATTATGTAGATACCATATATACTCTGACTAATAGAAATTTTGTAGAGATTTTTATTTTGAGGACAATTATTTCATAGGTTCAATAACTCCACTAAATATAAGGGTAATTTATAGAGGTTTTTCATAAATATTAGGTTATCCAAATGCTCTTAGACACACAGGAACATAATAAAAAAATTAGTTTTAGGAAAACACATTGGGAAATAGTCACATAGAGACCAGTTCTAGTTGAATATAAATCAATATAGTTAGAAATTAGTGCCAAAAATGGGATGCTAGTGCCACTAGTGTTACTATACAATATATGGTGTTATTTTTTAGTGCCCTTAGTTTTAGGAATTTCTATATTGGCTAGAAAAGTATAGTATGTATAGTCTAGGTTTGCACAAGTTTAGTGAAATATTATCATTTTTACTCAATTTAGCACATATTCATACTTGTTTTATCAGATTGGGGGCACCATGAATGACATGATCATTCCCATTTCAGTTTTAGAGACTTAGATACAAATCAATCCAAAATTTATATACTAAGATATTAGATTTTGGGGCAGCATGTGGCACATTATTTTCATATATTCATTTATACACCAATTGATCATATATAATGACAAAATCCATGTCATTATCTTTGTCATACACATTGAAATCCATTTTTATACTTTATACACTAGATTGGTGCCTAACTCTATCTATAATGGTTGGCATTCTTGAGTGGCCCAAAGCTACCTAATATTCCTAAGTGGCCAAAAATAGTTTTATTATTTAGAGATTATGAGTGGCCTAGGAGCATCTTATATAATTTTAATTACATCACATAGTTTTAGTTTTTTTATTAATATACCACACATGGGTAATAAATGATGGATTCATATTCTAATTTAGTTTTTGAGACATATATTAACGGGTTAGACACATGATTAGCCCAATTCAAGCTATTCAAAGGTCATGATCCACCAAGTAGGGGTGGGAAATGATAGATTCAAAACTAGATTGATTTATTAATACAATGACACATGGTGATTGATAAATCAATCAATTTATTTAAAATTAATCACTTATTTATCACTATCTACACACACAAGATGTCACTAGGTTTATGCATTGGTTCATATACCTAGTCAGGTATACTTGTTCCTTTCCTCTTTTTTATCTCTTTACTTAGTTTTATATTTTTATTTTGATATCTATTGAGTAAAGAATATATTATGAAAATCTCATTTATAGGACATGAAATGGATCATGATTCACACACTCAAACTAAAATTCATGGCCTTCACCTCTTAGGTAAGTCTAGGTACACTTATTTTTCCTTTATCCTACTCAATTCTCTTTGTTAGACTTATAGAATAAAAGGGGGGATGTAATCATATAAAAATTACACTTGAGTGATAAGAGTTTTACTTTAGATCATCTATCCCTAAATTACCCCTAGATCTATCTTAGGGCCTATTTAGACACTTATCTAGCCTTTGTATGAGGAAAATGCATCCCTGAACATCCATAAAGTAGTCCCAAATCCTCACTTTAGCATCTTGGATCCTAGTGCCTTAGATTATAATACTTGGACACTAGTATAATAATTTGGAAACTAGAGCCAATGTTGTTAGTGTCCCAAATTTTTTTCTATTATCATTTTCCAACCTTTTGTCTCCAATGTATATCATTTCAATTGAGAAACCACTTAGGTTCAACATAGACCTCTTCTAATACCTACACAATCACTAAAATAGTATATATACATGAATTTTATCCCTTTATCCACTATATGGACATGAGATGTAATAACAAAAACTAGCTAATAATAAGTTCTGAAAAATTAAGGTTATCAATTCCTAATATGCCCTACTTATACATATAGTCATATATATCCATCCCAAGCTTATATTTCTCAAGCACACTCAAAGCACTCATTATGGAATTCATACTATCTTCACTTGCACATACACCATAACTTATGTGGGGAGAAATAGATTAGGATTGATCCCTCCTCAAAGTATTATTATATAGGAAATTTTCATCATAATGAGGTGTTAAGGATGTCCAACCTACCCCGCTAACATCACACTTTGTTACTTATGTCAACTATATGCCCTAATAACATGGATGTCTAAATTTTACATACAAAACCAGTCAAAATAGGTTACTAATAAGGAACTAAAAATCATGCACACAATAAAAATCTTTGAAGACTCAAACATAGGTACACCCAAAAGCTCAAAATATTTATGCACATAGGACACTAGTACTAAAAAATGTCACTAAAGACATTGCCACTACTCTAAAATTAAGGTGTTACTATTTAATAAGGGTTTTGACACATGTATCATGTCTTTGGCACTCATATCAACTCCTATCCCTATTAATATCCCCTAGATCTTTCATCTTAGTCATTTTCTAGCTATGTGCTTATTTACATCATTTATTAATATTTTTAGAAAGGTCAAACTTACTCAATTCTATTATAAATTAGTGTCTCTATTTATTACATATTTATATCTTGATTTACTATACTCAAACCCTTTAACAAACTAGGGATTGAAATTCATAACCCCTAAAAATTTAAATTAAATGCAACTACCTCAATTATGTGAATCTGGGGGCTCATCCAAGAAAAAGATAATCATTTCAAAAATCCTTCATAATGAAGATAGGTTTTAACATGTCAAATGATCCTAGATCTCAAGAGTTTTAAAATTTAAACTTGAGGACTTAGCCATTGGTATTTGAACTATATTGTATCTCTTAAATTTCATAGTCACTTTAGATTCAAGAGAGATGTGCGACGATAGTCTATGTGAGGAAACTTTAATAAAAATGACTAAGTATGAAAATTTATTCATTCTATAGGGGTATCCTATTAATACATGACATGTAGTTTTATTTTATATTTCCTTGTGGGGTCAAAACACTCTTAGAAAGAATAAATATTTGGAAAAAAGTAAGTTATATTTATTAATCCATAAACTCAAAATATGAATTTGATGAACACCCTAGCACTAAAAGACACATAGATGTATATAATAAATTCAATATACACATTAATTTATACCTTTAGACTATGGTATAAATAAAATTATATAATAAATTACGGGTACATTCATCTAGCTAAAAACCAAATCAAGACTTTATTCTAAATATACCACTTAGACATAAAATAATGACTTCCAACTTAGACTTTGACTGATTCATTTCAAAACAAAACCTAAACGTGGAATTTTTAAATTTAAAAGAGGATACTAATTTAAAAATATAAAAATGGTGTGTGTTGGTTATAAAATCCTCTAATAATGATGTAAATTTACTAGTTTAAGGATTTGATAAGATAATAACATTTTTAGGTTTTGAAAATACATTAACTATTATCAATCATCATTCTTAGTATCAGTAACATTAGATTCTAAATTTATAACTAGAATATTTTTAAGGATTAGATCCATAATTTAGATTATTCATAGTAATAATTTAACCTCATTATATTTAACCATTTTTCACATTTCATAAAAATATTGAAAATGCTTGAACATAATATACTCGTGTAATAAATAGAGTAAGATTTTGTAGAATACATATTATAATTCATTAAGAAGAATATGTTTTTTAATCTTAAAAAGAATAAAATTAAAACAAAATAAATAATTACTAATGAGATCATTATGTCCTTAATTATAATTTTCAATTTGAGTATATGGCATATAATCAATGATATTGATATATAATTGCACTAAAATTTTATCTTCAAATGGATTTAAGGCATGCATTGATTTTAAAGGGAGACCATTAAAGCATTGAAAATCATAGTAATTAAGAATCCTTGGAAGCAAATTAGTCAAAAACTTATCAATAGATTAATTTTCAAAAACAATTGCATGAAATGATCAAATATTTTCTATATATCACCCTTACCATTAAAAATATTTAATATTAGGTGAAAAAACTAGTGTGGGTTAAGGATTAGGAAAAAAATTAGGGAAAAATCGTAGTGTATTAATATTTAGGATTAGTTTATTGGAAAACTATATAGAAAATATTTTCATATTTGTAAATGTCACATTGAAAATTAAGAATAGTTTTCATAAGATTATAAATAATAAGAATACAACATTCAGTAAAAAAGGATAATTTAACATGACTAAAACCCTATAAGTCATAAAATTATTGTACAAAGGAAGATCCATAAAAATCTAAGGAATAAGTTATGTTTTCCCCATATGATGTGTAGATATCACATGTATATATAGGTGTAAATATATAATAGTATAATTATTAGTGATGCATCACCTAAAAAAATATGTTATAATTTATGCCTCTAAAAGGTAAATTAGTATAATTGAATATTTTGGCATTTTCTTCCTCAAATATATGTTCCTTAGCAATATTTTTTTCTCATCCTTAATTACATGTAACAATGGATCAATCACATTTGGATTCTTTTAATTTATTTCAAAAAATTATAAATATAATCAAATTTATCTATAAAAATAGTATAATAATTTACCTTATTATAATATACATCAATTATATTTTCCATTATGACTATGTGAAAATTAATGAAAAATGAGAAATCAAATCCAAATCTTAATGCGATAAAAAAATCAATACCCTAAGAAGGAAAAAAAAACCCTAAGGGAGAAAGACCTATGGTTTTTTGTGATAATAATAATGATCAGGTTGACCTAAATGTTTTACCTATTTGGATTTAGTGGATATAAATAGGCCAAAACTATTGAAATTTATATTACATAATATCTAACATAAATACACGAATGTAAATGTAAAATAGAGATGTATTGTGCTTATTATATACATAGATGACTAAGAAAAGATACGAGATAATGAAATTAATCAATTTTATGATATCTAATGTTTATTACTTGTGTAAATTCTACTAAAATTATTTGTAATATCTCTATGACTAGTGGACTTAGGAAATAGACTATAAAATATATGCAGATGCTTCCATTAAGGTCATATTATTACAATAATTTGTATTTTCAAATTAATAATAATAGTATCAAAATTATTTTTTATGTTCCATTTTACAAAAAATTATTGCACTTTCACATCTAAATCATTTCTATGTGATTTATTAACATGTCTTATGTTAAGATCATTATCTTGTCTTCCTTTACCTTAAAACCCTAACTCCATTTTTTACACAATAATTACCTGAAGGAAAAGGGTAAAATATGGGTTAGATAACCCAAACCACTAGTTACTATGTGGTTGAGCATTTCCTATTTTCTAATATTTTGAAGAGGGATCAAACATGTAGTTCTCCCACCCATGTTTGTGTATGATCAATCATGATCCATTAAAATGAAATATAATTAATTGTATTTTGACACATGAAAAGTTGAAACTCTTATGTTGTGATTTATATTTATAATTAAATTTTTGTGTTGGTCCTTTGAGTTTTTATAGTTTTGGATGTTTTTGGATAATGTTTGTAATTAATAAAATGGATTTCTAAAGCATGTGAAGATTCCCCTATATGAGTGATAGATAGGAATGAACATAGGATTTATTTATATTTATAAATACATATTTTTTAGTTATCATCATAACTGTATAGGAAAGGTGATTATTCTAACCCATGTGAAATGTTTAAATTTTATAATTAATCATTGAATAACTTGAGATAATGTTGATAGAGGTAAATGTACGTGGTAACTACCAATTTCTCATTATTTCTAGAAGTATCTACAAATGTAAAATTAGTTAAATGTAAAATTTATAAAATTTTCTTAAGATAATTAATCATTTTGTCATAAAATAGGTAGATCTTTAGTATGTTTGATGGTAAAATGGGTTATCCATGTCAATAGATAAATAAATGATTAGTGAAAAATGTGAACATGAGTTAAATTTGTATGCACAAATCATTTATGTCAAATATATGATAAAATTGATGTTGTCAAGTATCTAATACATAATTTAAGTGTTTACATGTTAATGCCACATCATTTTGATAAAATGTAAAAGAGGGCATTGAAGTGGATCTTTCCTTTATCTAAGAAACATCCAAAATATAAGAACCAATAAAAATTTACAAAAATAGTCAAGGTAGGAGATAGACTTAATACGAAAATATTACAAAACCCTAGTGATCAACAACAAAGTTATAAATAACAAAACATTGGAAACAATGTAATAAGAAAGAAGAAAAATATTTACCAATAAAAAACATTTCCACTTACCTATAACCAACCAAGGTATTGATGATATTATGTATGGTTTCAAGTCCTATAATATCCATTCATTCATATTTTCTTTTCTCTAAAATTTTAGTTTTTTACTTATCCTTAAACCTACATACTCCTTTACTTTTTTATATACAAGGTTTCCTTAAGAAAATTAATGTTTATAACATATTTTTAATGGCTTGTCTAGATATATAAATATTATGTTGTATTATTAAATCTAAAGTTTTATATTTTCAAGTGAATCTCTCACTCCTCTAAAAGGTGGCCTTACTAGTTAGATTTTTCATTTTAGACATCTCCTTAGAATGCTTGGTATGATATCCTACTTGAAGGGTTACTTCATTGATTTTAAATTGGATTTGTTTAAATTTATCCTTGAGTTTCTTATTATCCTTCATTATCCACTTTATAATAACCATTCTAAAGATGAACATGATTATCTATGGAACTTATCTTTTCCTAAATTTTACCATCTATGGATTCACAAATTCTCTTCTAACCCTTTAAATCTTCAATGTCATGAAAACATTCATGATCATTAGAATACATTCCCTTCTCTTAGGGAATTTAACCTCTCAAGTCTATAATGTCATGCTTATATTTATACTAAATTTATGACTTAAATAAATAAGGCTTGGGTATTAGTAAATCCATCATTCTATTCTAAAACATGAGAGTCCTTAATAAGGTATTCCTTAACAATACGAGATGCACCCTTATTTTAGAAGGTTTATCCATAACCAGAATCCAAATAGTAATAAATTTAGTTTATTGGATTATTTATCCCTCCCTTCCCTAGTAGTAACCACATGTTTAACAAAAATTCCCACACTTATTAGATTAAACAACACTTATCTATAGGGAATCCCAAAAGTCTTGAGATTTCGTATGGTGTGTGTGTGTGTGTGTATACACACACACACACACACAGATATATATATATATATATATATATATATATATATATATATATATATATGTATATATATGTATATATATCAGGTCGTGATGTAAAGGGAACACAATATTCTAAAATTTAACGTCAATAACCAAATTTTCTAGAGATAATAAAAGAAAGCATAGTATGTTAAATAATTTATTATGCCTAAAATTATTAATAAATGAAAATTGGTGAGATAAGGATACTCTAAATCTCCCCTAAGGCATTACTTATATAATAACATGAAGCAATTCTTCATTCTAAGGTATACTTATTGAGTCTCTTAGATACCCTCCTTGAAATTCATTCATATTATCTATGCCTTTTATAAAAATCCCCATGTATATCTTATTAATGGACTTATATTTTTATAGTTTCATCCCCTTTGTTATCATATTAGTAACATGGGATATATTATCCTTAGAAACCATGAAATAGACACCCCACATAATGACATTTTAACCTTTCCATGCTTTATAAAATTAAAAGAGATATGATTGTTATAAATTTTATTTTTTCAATGAAATTGGTAAGACCTCCTTCTCAAAAAATTGTCCAATCATAGATTTATTTATCATAGTATATACCTTCAATAACTCCACCCAACAATGATAAACACTATTTTTTTTTTAAATGTAGACCACACTTATAACATTATATCAGATACAATTGAACTCTCGTATTATAATTACTCTTTCATCCTTATTAACACCTAAAAAATATTCACCTTATGATCCAATTAATATCATCATGAAAAAAATTTACCAAAACATTTTAAATTATGTAAATGGTTTAAAATTTAACTATATTATGGCCAGAGAGGCCTACATCAAAATTGGCACAAATTTGAGCCTTCTCAAAAGGCTTTATGTTATAATTACTAGGATAAATTAAAAAGTATTTTAAATTATTTGAAAATGTATCCATACCTTTTGTCTTCTTCACCTTGATGTGTATAACCATACTAAAGAGATAATTATTGAGGCTAAATCAATCCTTTAGAATAAATTTCCCATAAAAATGGTATTCTTATCTTGATCAATGAATATTGTGGATATAACTAGAATATTAGATGGAGTAAACCTAAATTAATATACAAAACATTAGTCAAGAGGTCTCAACCATCTCTCTAATTTAATAAGTTATGAAAAATATTGCCTTTATTATAAAACCATTCCAGTGCGTTATTCCTTATCTATATACATGATTAATTAGAATCGCTCAAAATATTAAATAATATTTATAGTATCATTCACTAAAATTTAAATGTTTAACTGAAGTTAAGCAATTTCTAATCAATAAATCCTCTACTAGAAAAATGTGAGATAACTCATAATATTTTTAAAATTAAGGGTCCTAGTGATTAAATTTATATTCTTATATATGATTAATTCATATCCCCAAATTACTATTATAGGATACTGTAAATATCCCTTTACTATTTTTTATTATACTACCTCTTATCTTTCACAGATTACTTTGGATGCCCAATTAAATTTTGAATTTACCCACCCTAAAGAAGGGGATAAATATTTAAAAAGATTTAGATCATATTTATTTATAATAATCCTAATTATTATCTTACTATATTATATTCTAGTTATAAAAAACATTGATTTCATTTTCTCTCATCTTGTCTTTATCTTCACTTTAATTACTTGAGAATTTTCTATGATAGATTCCACTATTTTAGAAGGCCACCTTATTTATATTTATCTTTTATCCTAAAATAATAGTTTATTTATTTACCACAAAATACCCTAAAAACTGGGGAAGATTCACATTCCATTGTTTTTTTAAGCATTCATTGTGAGAGGGCAAGGTCCATCATAGAAAGACTTAAATGTTTTAGGAAGGCTCAATCTAACTAGCTTCAAATTTATAAAGAATACACTTTAGTAATTGGTAAATAAAAGATACATTTTAAAATTATATGTAAAATATATTCTGCACTTTTAATTTAGTAATAATACACCTTAGGACTTGGAAAGCAAAGGGGAATTATAAAAGTATATGAATAATAGTTTCCCTTCTTTTTTCACATGAGGCACATCTATTAGGTGTTAAGAGGTCATCTTTTCATAAAGTTTTTAATTATGAGGATATTATTTTGAATGTAAATACAAAATAAGATATTAATCTTAGGTATAATGTGGTTATCCCATAATTTATTCCATGCAAAAGTATTTGGAACATATTTTAAAGTTGTTACATAACTTGACTGTAACACTATAGTTTTTATCCAAAATTTTGGTTTGAACTATTTCATCTTTCTAAACTAGCTACCTAATATGAAACCATTTTATAATTTCATTGACTTTAGAAAAACATTGTTTATTCATGATATGGATTATCTAAGGATATATATTTTTAGACTCCATCTAAATAATTTTCCTCATAATAATCAACTACTCTTTATCAGTTATTTCTTCATGCCTTTTCATTGTTTTTTTACCAAAAGGAATATATAACCAAAATTAGAGCTCAAAATATAGATTTTCCAAGAAAATACCTCATTCACTTAATCCAATCTTCTACTTATTACGTTTCCATACAAGATATATATTATTAGTTATAAAACTATAGAAGCAAGAAGCTTTTTGTGAGGGATTTAACTGATAAAAATATTTAAACATCTAATTTGTTTAACTATTTAATCTTGGTAATATATGTCAATTGAATAGTTTATATCAAGAACCACCATCAAATTTTATCAATCAAGTATTCATTCAAAATCTTGATTTTATGAATACTAAGTCCCCTAATTTTGTGAATACAAATATTATTGTAGATTAAATTCCCCAAGAATTTTGAATAGTTTTTCATAATTCTTTTTATTGTTTTAGCTTCACCCATTAAATATTTACCTAAGATAAAGGTGTTAAAAATGAATTGTTGTTGAGTAATTTTTTCCATGAGATGGGTAATTTACAAGCCTTTCACTTCCCCCATTCATCATAGATTTATCCAAGCTTATTTAAAGGGATTCTACCAAGATAATGAACAAGTATGAGACAAATAATTACCATTTCTATTCCCCTTATCCACTGAAAAGAAACCCTCTAGGACTCTATTGACAAAATTGTAAACTTTTGGAGAATAAATATATGAAGTTATGAAACACCTAAAATTTGGAATGAAACCAACCTTGTCAAGGATCATGTCCATAAAAATCCATAAGACTCTATCCTATTCTTTATTCATATATATTTCTAAGAACGTACCCAATGTAGAGGAAATATAAACTAAATAAAGATCCTCATGAACCATAATGATATTTTTTATGATCTATCTACCAAAAATGTAAGGCTCCTTGTTGTTTTAAAATAAGTTTTGGTAACAAAGGTAAAATTGTTAACACTAATGTTTTGGAAAAAATATTATATAAAGTGGTGCACATTATTATGGGATGTAAGCATTCAACTAATTTTCACCACTCTTATTTTCAATAAGAACCATCAAGGTATTTTTTAGCTCTAAAGATATTATCATAAATAAAAAATTGTGTTACCAAAACCACCACCTCCATTTAGATGACCAACATGAAATTTTAAAAAAAATATCTAAGGGAACCATATAACCATAGGGATTTCCCCACTTTATGATGAAATTAAAAAACCTAAGTTACTCATTATTAGTTGGTTTGATAAGATCAAAATTATTATTTTGGATTATTAAATTTCAAATAAGCTTATACTATCATCTCTCTTCTCTTGGTCAAGACTATTTTTTGTAGACAATAGATTCCTAAAATAGGATTAAACCAGTTCCACTTAATCTTAAAACCTACAATAAGAACCATAATTTTTACCTAAATATTTGATTCAAATGTAATTTCTATTTATGAGTGGTGGAAAAACTTTGAATTCCTATCCCATTATTTCAAAAATGAAAATATAGATGTATGCCTCTAGAACATTTATTCATTATCCTTCAAATTGTGTAAATTTATGATAAAAATATTATCTATCTAAAAAAAATCCTAAATCAACTCATTATGCTAGACTTCCTGCTCGAGCTGATGTAATTCTCCCTCAATTATTTTCTTCTGAGGAAAAATGTTTCCAAATATTTCCTTAGTCCAAACTTTATGTTTTTTTATTTATTTTTTTAATATTGTGATAGAAAATGTACATGTTGTATCTTTTGAATTATTCTTTCCACCACTCCTTGATGGATTATAAAAGGTCTGGGTATTGAATCCACATCTTATTTAACCTAAAGGGGTGATTAATTTATATTAACATTCTCTCCCCACTAAATACCAAAGGGTTATGATTGGACCCAATCCTTACAAGAGTGATTAGGTTGAAACTATGATTGGGTCCTATGCTATGGAAAGCAAACATATTTGTAGTTTTACTTGCAAATGCCTCCCCCCCCCCCCCAAATTTTTCTATTTGACCATATGTATCTAGATCCTATGACATCATTCTTAATAAGGTAAAATATATAGATGAAGTCATTAATCTTAACCATATTATCTGTGTAATTTATCATGACCCAAGAAACTTATCACATTAAAAAAAATTGTTTGATGACTCAATTGATGTCTATTTTATGGATTATTGGTGATAATAATATTCTAATTAAGTAGTTTACATGTGTTGAAATATTTCTATGATTTAATGAGTTTTAGTTAGATGAGATTTGGTTTCATTGATATGTTAAGACACTATTATTTTATCTCATTATTGATGATATTATGAACCTTTCAATGACATTTGATTATTAAATGTTTTATGAATTCTATTTCATGAATTCAAAATATAATGATTTTCATTTATTTTTATTACATCACTTAGTATATTCATTATGATTATCTCATTATGAAATTTTTGATGGTATTTTTTGGTGAATTTAGGGATATGTGATCATGAGCTAGGTTGATTTTAGGTTTCAATAGTGGGGCATGGTGAAAGGATAAAATGATAGTCTTATAAGCTATGAAAACAATATAAATTTTATTTGGTTATTTTATGCCATCTTTATTTTTCAGTTGTCATGTTGGTCATCTCATTATGCTTAAAGAGTCTTGAATTCTATTTAGACTTGTTTTATTTTCAACGCATGAATAGTCAGGATTTTATCAATGGGCATTTACTTGTTTCACTATAGTGCATTTAACTTGTCTTTTATTATGAGGTTATGGATTCATTGTTATATTTATCATGTTTAATTTCCATCATTTCTAAGGTTATTGATGGAATTATTTATGATCAAACATCGAGTCATTCTAGACTAGATCTTGGACTAGTTAACAAGATAGGAACCACCTTCTACTCTTTATGGCATTGCATGCTAATTTGGTCTTAATATTTATCTAGACTAGGAAGGGGCCATGATCTACCATGAACTTGTTTGGGTTTGGGATTTTCATAGAAAAAAATCTTTGGATTTTTTATTTTTTTTATCTCAATGCAATTAAGTCAAGAGCCTTCCATTTGAGTTTATATATTTGTTTGTTCAATAGCTTGGCCAGTTTTTGGTGAATACCTAGCTTGGGGAAAATCTACCAAAAGTTTTGGCTTATGGATGCCATGAGGAAGTGTAGTAAGAATTGACATCCATTATGGATAGAGTTTTTCATGGTAATATCAAATAGAGTTAGTGTTTTTCTTATTGGCCATGGGGGAAATACTTTTAGGAGTCTATTGTATTTTTATCCTTCATAGATGGAGCTAGAAATGGACTATGAACTAAAAAGTGGGAAGAAGGAGAAGAGAAAAATAAATAGAATAAGAAAAGAGGTGCCTTAGAATTATTTCATTTTAATTGAAGGCATCTAAGTAATTTTTGTATTGATTTTTTGTAAACATATGGTGTTGCTTTTCTCATCCATGCATATTCTAGTTTTCCTTTTAGTGTCTTGAATTTTTTTTTATTAATGTGCAAAGTTAAATGGGTTTATGATGTTTGTTCTAAACCCTACATTATTAAGTAAATGGGTTTTATCACCTATAGAGGCCATTTATTTTGGGTTTGTTACATTATTAGGGGTTGAACAACCATGGTCATTCAATGGACTACATTTTTATTAATATCATGGTTTTGTTTTACAATGCATATTAGGTTTTTGTTTTGACTCAACCATGTATTTTGTTATGTTATTATTACCTTTAAAATGCCATTATTTGAATGATTTATTATTAAATGGGTTTTTGTCAATGCTTTAAATTTGTATTATAAATGAAGTCATTTTACTTGATAAAATAGGGTTGTATGTTTTGATTGGTCTAGAATCATTTCATGGAAATTTTGAAGGAAATAAATGGATTTATTTTTTCTTATAATTAGGGTTTTGACCTAAATCATGATTTTACTTTATCATTTGGTTAGGATTTCATTTTGGATCAATATATAAGGTTGAGGGTTGACTCAATTTAATTATTGCTTACATATTTTATGACTTGATTGTTGAGGCTACAAGTTAAATGGTCGACTATTGGTATTAATTACATGCCTCTTTTTTTATGGTTTCTTAGTTATTTCATTAAAATATTCAAATTTATCTTATTGGAAAGAATGTTAAAGGTTTTTATAGTTATAATTAATTTTTTTTGGTTCCATTAGTAGTTAGTTGAGATCTAGTCCTATATTACCATCATTTCTTGAAAAGGAAATGTGGTTCTATTTTATCTTGATTTTATTTATTAGTTTGGCATTAAATGCATGGTATATATTTATATAGCTTATAGTTGAGGTTAAGATTATATTTATGGCATATAATATGATTCTCAAAATATGAATTTAATTATAATGAGTTCTAGTCATTGGATTTTGTTCTAAGTAACAAAATTTGGTGAGTTGGAATACGAAAAAGTTATATTTATTTTATTTGGTTGATGTATTTGGAGTCAAACTCAAAGTTGTTTCTCTCTCTTCAGCCTTTTCTATCACCTATGTTCATTACCCAATCCACAAGCAACTAAATTTTGTGGTGGTCTAAGCCCACTTATGGTTAGGCTCATTGCTATTAGAGAGGTGGATTTGCTACATTGGAATTGCATGAAAAATATTGATTTATTTATATTTTTTTGATATGTGTAATATTCTGATTAGTGAAAGTGAAGTGAGGAAGATATTTTTTTAAAGTAGATTGAATAAGTTTTGGAGATTATTATTTATGATCTTAATTGATTATATTTGGTTCTTTCAATTATGGTATGCAATGATATTGCTATGTTTATTTTTCATAAATAGTTTTAGTTTGCATTTAATTTGATTTATAATTATAAAATTCATGTTCATTTAACATATCATTCCACTCAATATGTTGATATACAAAGGCTTTAAGGATTTTTTTATAAATTTAGATTATGTGTAAATATTAACTTGGTGTAATTCATATGATCAATTTGAATGGGTATAGTTAGTTTTAAGTTGATTAATAAATTAATAGCTCTTTAATATTGTTTAACTTAGTATAGTCGAAATGTGGATGATTTTTTAGATGATATTTGAGTGCTGAGTATAATTATAATTGAAAGATGACTTACAAATTAATTGACTTTATGGTTGAAAAAATTGAACTACAGACTTTTTAACATCGGATTATGTTGTATTATCATGATTAGAAATATGATTATTCCTTTAAAGTGTCTCTAGACAGATAAAAAATAAGGATGCTTGTTTATTATATTAAATTTGTTACTTAACATTTATTTAGTAGTTGAAATTCTTGATATAATTATGTTTAAAATAAGATCATGGTTACTCTAGAGAATTTTATTATTTTTAATGTTTTCATTTAAGTTAACTATATTATTTATGGTTAAGAGTAGAAACTTACTTAATTTTTATAATGAGTTATAAAAGGATCATGTTAGAACTATTGCTTGCAATTGATAAAGAGATTATAAGTTCAAACAAAAAACAACATTTGGGTTATCTAACACCCTAGGTTAATAACATTTCTTATACAAATGGTCATTAAATATATTATAATTTTATTTAATACTAAAAATAGTGATACTTTTAAATATAAATAAATTAAAATTATACATTAATCTCTGCTGGTGTAAGACTTTACTTTGATATGTTAGAGTAATATAACTCAAATTTGGATTCATTTCAAATAATAGATCGTTTTTGGAATGTGGTTAAAACATGAATATTAAATTGAAAGGTTAACTTAATGATTTAACTAATGACGTGCAATAGGGTAATAAATTTGTTTGATAATGCAATAATGAACTGATATCATAATTATTGGAATTAATATATTGATTATAATTAATGATATGGGGACATGTGAACATCACTTTTATTTATAAGGAGGTTTATTTTACGAAATAAGTTTGAAATAAGTATAATTAAAAATCCTTAGAACTTGGTACAATTGACTTACCTTGCTAGATGAGTCAAAAGCAAACTAAAATTATTTGGCACCTTCTCATGAAGGTAAATGTGACTAGTCTCAATTAGTATCATGGGTTGGTGGTTAATTTCATGAACATCTTTATGCAGAAATTAAGCATGGTT
The DNA here is from genome assembly GCA_037957365.1 of Torreya grandis. Lineage (NCBI taxonomy): Eukaryota > Viridiplantae > Streptophyta > Pinopsida > Cupressales > Taxaceae > Torreya > Torreya grandis. The sequence continues at coordinate 77,893 of JARHVA010006666.1, forward strand.
GTTGAAACATAAAGATAAAAATGAATTTTATGTTTTTATAATATAATTCACTATATTACGTGCATATTTACCAAGTGCTGCATGTAGATTGGAAGTAAGGGTTTAATCTCTATTCACATTTTTTTATGATGGTTAATGGGAAACATCCATAAACTTAATTAAAAAATGAAATGTGATGTTTTAGTTACTTGTCTAGTTATGTCCATCATGATGAACCTAATGAAACTTATCTAAACCTTATGAATGATTATGTGGATCTAAACTAAATTTGTAATATGACAGTTCACTAGTATAGATACACAAGTCTAGTGATCCTTATGATGATCATGGTACAATGATATTAATGAAAGTAGTTATGTATGGTTTCATTGGCATTAAAACTAAATGAAGGGCTTTGTAAAATTCTACTTAACATTTTATTCATTATGTAAATATCCCTCTTATTTATCCCTTCCTATTTCTTGAATGTTTGATATATCTTTCTTATGTAAGCTTAGTATGATGATTCTTATATTGAATATGTTTCTCATTTCATAATTATTTTTTGAACACTTTATAGATTAGCCAATGAGGTACATATTTTTTATGGTCTATACAAGTACTCAAGTGAGTTTATATGTTTTTGATGACTTTACTACTAAGGCCATATAGAAAGTATGTAGATAGTCTGTGTGAGTGTTCATACACTAACTCACCTTTATACAAATATTAAGTGGGTAAAACACTTCCTAATGAAGTTGTTAATTTATTGACTTGGTCTAGTGACTATGTTAGTAATAACATAATTATGTATCTAATTGTGTTTTCCATGATAACTCTATTTGTAATCATCTTATCATAGTTGATTATCTCATTTTTAAATATTTTTTGTGTTATTAAATAGTGATATCAGAGTAGGTTTTACTACTCTAGAAAACATTAGGGAAGGTCAATTTCAATTTTCATACTAATTTTTTGTTTGTTTCACCTCAAGATAGTGAGAATAAGATTTGGAATAACAAATAACAACCCAAAATATGTTAACCCTAGTAGAGGTAGAGGTAGAGGTAGAGGTAGAGTTCATAGGGATAATATTCCTAAAAGAGAATAACATAATCTTAACAATGATGGAAATAATATTGGAGTCCATAACCATGTGAAAAATAATCCTAATGCTAACCAATAAGTAGTTCTAAATGGTATATTGACTACTTTCAATGTACTTCAAAGCAACATTAAAACCCAATAGCATAAACTAAATAGTTTATAGGGTATTCCACATAAATAATTAATTTTTAGAGAATAAATATAACATGGAGAGCAAGAGCTCATAGAGAAACCTATAAATGTGGTTGATCCCATTATCAAAAAACTAAAAATGATGCCTCTACCAATATTTTTAAGTTAAAAATATGGTGACATAGTTTATGCATGGTTATTCAACCTATAAAAGTAATTTAATTTACATAATATACCCTCTAATGTGAATGAAATAGTTGTAAATTATCAACTAATTAGAGCTACAACTCTTTGGTTGAGTCATTTATATACCTTGGAGGGATTCCAACCAATGAATCTTACCTAGCCTACTGTGAAAGGTAATTCTATAAGATGTATCTTATCTAAAATTTTAAAGAATAAAAATAAACTAATTTTTAGCTATTAAATAAAGAAAATATGTCGGTAACTAATTATGAAAACAAGTATTTAAACATATTTCATAATGTTAATTACACACATGATGAAGAAACTAGAGTGACTAAATTCAAGTTAGGAGTGAAGGAAATATTGATGCATGATCTCAATATGACTGAACCTAAGATTTCAACTATTGTCATTGAATCTACTCATTGAGTAGAAGAGAAAGAGAAATCTCATCAAAAGGTGAGGTAAGACTTTAAACAAAATAGACTGGAGTCTAAAATCAAGAATATGTCCCCTTCACCCATGAACTTTATGAAATCTAATCAAAACCACATTTTTATTAAAAATACCAGTGGTTTTTATAAAAAAAAGAGAAAAATAAAAACTCTATAAATCATATCTTTTCTAAGGATGAAACTTTCAATAAGAATCATACCCAATGTGTTCAAAATATACCTAACATTAGGGAAAACATCATTCATGTATCACCTCAAATAACTATAGTGTGATGGGAAGGTAGTGATAATAATTATCATAAGGACTATCCCAAACACAATTTATATCAATTAGCCAACCACAATCTATATATAGTAGTGAATAATAGAACAATAGATATTTAATTCACCCCTATAAAAAATAGAGGTAAAATTAATGATATTCAAGTTTCTATTTTTTTTATTCAAGAGAAACTAAAAGATTTTTTAATTATAAAATTTTATATATCTATAAATTAAATCCTATGACATTGAGGGAAGGTTGGGATGTTGAGTTTAGTTTAAGCAAGAAGGTGTCATTTTCTAGATATCTTGAAAATGTAAGCTTAGACTTAGTCAATTTTTAGACTAGATTTAACCTTTTTATAGCTACCATTAGTTCTTATGATGTCACTTTAGTTATAAAATGGTTGAATAAGTATAAATCAAATATATGTTACCAAAATAATTGGTATATTGTTGTGATGACTTGGGAAATTTAGTAATGGTACAAGGATTTTTGAAGTCTAAATTACACAATCTACTATTAGATTTGATATTGAGAAAAGTAGTATATAAAGGTTGCAATTTATATGTTCAATAGATGTAGGAAATAACACCTATAACTAAAATAAAATTATAATAATTTATATTTATAAAAGATTTATTTGATGTGTTTCCAAAAAAATACCTGGGATACCTCCTAATAGGGAATTTGACTTTTCTATTTATATAATTCTTGGTGTAACACTTGCATCTAAGGTACCTTATAATATGAATGTGGCATACTAAACTACAATTATTATTTTAAAATGGTATCATTAGTCCAAATGTCTCACCCTGGGGTGCACCTATGGTCTTTGTGAAAAATAAAGACGGAATCTTATAATTATGTGTTGACTATCACATTATTAATAAGGATACTTTCAAGAATTTCTATCCTTTTAAAGGATAAATGATTTGTTTGATAAAATGAATGACAAAACTATATTTTGTAAGATATATTTGAGATTAGTCTATCATCAATTGATATCTAAATAACAAGACATCTATAAGACCATTTTTTGAGCTCGTTATGAACATTACATGTTTATGGTAATGCACTTTGGCCTAACTAATGCATATTTTACATTTATTAATCTTATGAATAGAGTAATTAGATATTATCTAGAAAAGTTTGTTCTATTTTTTATTGATGACATATTAATCTATTATAATAATATATTTAAACATGAAAAACATTTGTGTTTAGTGTTGTAAAGGCTAAGGTAACATAAATTATATGGTAAATAATCTAAGTGTGCTTTCTTTCAATCTAAGTTTCATTATTTGGGTCACATAATATCTAAGACTAGTATTATTATTTATCCATCTAATTTTAAGGATATCCAATAATGTGCTTCTCTTAAAAATATAAATTAAGTATAGAAATTTATGGGGATGGTTGGTTATTAAAGAAGGGGTTTTAATTTTTTTTCCAAGTTGGATAACTAATTAACATCCTTGCAACACTAGGGTAAGAAGTTCATTTGGACTTCTAAATATGAAAAAGATTTTCATAATCTTAAATAGATATTAAAAATAACATGTGCAGTTATTATATCAAATCCTAATGGTAATTTTAAAATTTGGGATGATGCATCCAAGGCTTGGGTTGTGTTTTACCTCAGGATGGTCAAGTTATGGATTACAAGTCATAAAAATGAAATATAATGAGAAAAATTACACCAATTATGACCTTGATATTGATCCTATTTTACATGATTTTAATTAATGGAATCAATTTTTATTGGGTAAGAATTTTGAAGTCAAATCTAATCATCACATCCTAGAATACTTGGTTTCCTAGGATGACTTGAATGCATGCCAATGTAGATTGTTAGAATTTATGAGTAAATTTGATATGAATAATTCATATGTCAAAGGTAAATAAAATTATGTTACCAATGTACTCAATTGATACACATATCTCATTACCTTATTTATTTGGAATAACAATTTTATAACTATAATTTAAGAGTAGTAGTATCTTGATGAATTTTGCCAAGAGGTATGAGAAATTTTGGATGTCGAGTATATAAAAGATAATTTTTCTAATTTTTTTTAATTTTGATGGTTTAATAAAATGTAAAAACCTACTTTGTGTCCATATGTATGGTGACTTAAGGAAAATTTTATTGAAATAAGTGAATACAATACCTCATTTTTCTCATCTTAGTGTCACAAATATGACACATGAGCTAAAAAGACTATATTATTGGCTTAGTCTAAAACATGAAATTGATGGATTTTTTTGAAATTATTAGAATGTTATGTGTGAAAGATAAATATTTTCATCTATTAGGACTATTGTATCCTCATAATGTTCCACAAGATAAATGGGCCATTATTTATCTTGGTTTCATAGCTGGTTTGTGAAAATATTGAAGAAAACATGATACTATTCTAGTGGTAATTGATAAATTTACTAAAGTTGGCCAATTCAGTACTCAAAATTTAATTGATACATATAAGTTTGTTGAATGGTCTATCAAATAAATAGTATAGTTCTTTAGAATACATAAAGCTATTAGTTTTAATAGAGATAATATTTTTACTTCAAGGTTTTGGAAAGCATTGACTTCCACTTTTGGTACAAGATTGAACTTTAATTTGTCTTCTCACATATACATAGATGGTTGGATAGAAAGGATAAATCATATTATGGAAGACATGCTCAAAGTGTATGTGATGGATCAACAAGGTAAATGAGAAGATTATTTTCAATTCGTTCAATTTGCTTACAGTAACACATATCATTTTGTGATTAAGATGGCTCATTTTTAAGCCCTACATTGGGGTGAGTGAATAACTTCACTTATTCTAGAAAGATTATAAAATAAAATTATTTCTAGTACTGATGTTTTATAGGAATATGATAAGTAAATGTAAATCATAAGGAAAAATCTTAAAACTACCTCTGATATATAAAAGAGCTATGTACATTTAAAGAGGTCCCTATGAGAATTTGAAGTTGGTGATAAAGTTTTTATACATATTATACCACAAAAAATTTCATTAAATTTTTGAAATTATTCCAAATTAGCTCCTCATTTTGTTGGACCATTTGAAAGTTTGGAGAAATTAGTATTATTTCCTATAGACTATCCATTCCTCCTCTATCTTGGATTCATGATGTTTTTCAAGTTACATCATTAAGAAAATACATTCCTAATCCTTATCATGTTCTATATTGGACTCACCTTTAGTTTTTAGAAGAGTAAAAGATGTAGTTAGAACAAGTGATTATATTGGACCATCACAGCATTAGGCTATGAGACATGAAATTTCCCAAATTTTGGTCCAATGGGATCCTTTGTTGGTAAGAAGTGTTACTTGTGAAGATGAAAGTATTTTTTAAGTAACACTATCTATAGTTATTTTAATCACCTAGATGAATCTTTTCTAAGTGGGGTAAGACATCACAACCCTAGACACTTATCATATTAAATATTTTATTTGATGACTCAGTTGATGTCTATTTCATGGATTGTTAGTTGATAGTAATGTTTTCATTCATTATTTTACATGTGTTGAAATATTATTGTGATTATTATGAGTTTAAGTGAGATGATATTTGGTTTGTAATTTTATGTCGAGATAGTTTGTTTCATCTCATTATTGATGATATTATGAACCTGTTAATGACATTTAATTATTAATTATTTTATGATTTTTACTTTAAGAATTAAGAATATAATGATTTATCATTTATTTTAGTTATGTTCCTCAACACATTCATTATGATTATCTCATTCATATAATTTTGATGGTATTTTTGGGTGAGGGTAGGGATAGATTCTCATGATGTAGCTTGATTTCAGGCTTCACTAGTGAAGCATGGCGAAAGGATAAAATGATACTCTTATGACTTGTAAAAAAATTTGATATTTTATTTTCTAATATGTTATAAATTTGTCATTTTTTACCATTTTATTTTAATTTTTTTGTTTTCGTCATCTCCTCATGATTAAAGAGTCTTGAATTATATTCATGCTTTGCTTGTTTTATTTTTGATTCATGAAGTTTTATTATATTATTGATGGTCAATTACTTATTTAATAAGAGTGTGTAAACTTATCTTTTGTTGTGTTCTTATGGATTCATATCTATTTATTGTGTTCAATTTGCATTATTTTTAACATTTTTGAGGGCATGGTTTATGATCATACATATAATTAATTTTGACTAGAATTTGGACTATTTAATAGGATATGAACCACCTTAGACTCTTTTGCATGTTTATTTGGTCATAGCCTTAAGATAGATTAGGATGGGGCCAAGACCAACCATGGACTTGTCTTGGTTATGTATTTTCATGGAAAAAAACTATAGTCTTTCATATTTTTTATTATCTTGAGGTAATTAGGTTGATATCCTTTCATTTAAGTTATATGGTTGTTTGTTTCATTATCTCAACCATTTTCGGTGAATCCATAGTTTGGGGAAACTCTAACAAAACTTTTTCCCTATGGCGACCTTGAGGAAGTGTAGTGGGAATTGATATACATTATGGTTGGAAGTTTTCATAGGGCCTTCAACTAGAGTTAGGGTTCTTCTTTTTAGACATGGGGGAAACATTTTTGGGAGTCTTTTGTATTTTTATCCTTCATACAATAAGATAGAAATTTAATTTGAGATGAAAAGAGGGAAGAAAGAGGAGAAAAATAAACAGAAGAAGCAAATAGGTGCCTAGAAATTATTTAATTTTACTTGTAGGTATCCAAGTAATTTTTATATTGATTTTTATAAACACCTATATGCATTTGTCTCTCACATGCATATTATGGTTTTCCTTTATTAGATCAAATTTTTATTATTTGTGTGCAAATTTAAATGTGTTTGTGGGGTTTTTTAATGAACCCTGAATTGTTAATTAAATGGGTTGTATCACCTTCAATGCTATCAATTTTGGGTTTGCTAAATTATTAGTATATCAGAGGCCATGGTCATTTAATGGACTGTTTTTATTAATAACATGATTTTATTTTAAAATTTATATTGGTTTTTTGCATTGACTCAACCATGTATTTTTATGGTTTATTATTTCAATTAAAATTTCATTATTTGATGGGTTTATTATTGCATGGGTTTTTGGAAATGATTTCATTTTTATTATAAATTAAATAATTTTAATTGATAAATCATGGTTGTAAATTTTGATTAGTCTAGATTCATTTTGTTGAGATTTTGAAGGAAATAAGTGGACTAAATTTTATTATCATTACGTTATTAACATAAATCATGATTTTAATTTATCATTTGGTTATGATTTCATTTCCTAGTAAATATAGTTGATGCATTTATTATTACTTGCATATTTTATGGCTTGATTATTGAGGCTATGATTTGAGTGGTTGACTAATGGTATTAATTGTATGCCTATTTATTTGATGGTTACTTGGTTATTGCAGTCAAATATTCTAAGTTATCTTCTTGGCATAAATAGTGAAGGATTTTATGGTTATCATTAATTTTATTTTGGTTCCACAATTGATTGGTTGAGATCTAATCTTGTATTACCATTATTTATTGAAAAGGAAATGTGTTCTTATTTTAGCTTTTTATACTTATTAATTTGGCATTAAATGAATGGGTTATATTTATATAGTATAAATTTGAGGTTCAAATTATATTAGTTAAATATAAGGTGACTTTCAAATTATGAAGCTCATTTTGATGAGATGTATCCATTGAAGTTTGAGCCAAGTTAACAAACCTTGGTGAGTCATAATATGAATAAGTTTTATTTATTTTATTTGGTTGATGTGTTTGGAGTCAAGATTAGGGTTGTTTCTCTCTTAATAGTTCACTATCACCTACCCTACTACCTTGGTCCATAACCAATTGATGTTTAGGATGGTCTAAGGCCACTTATTATTGGGGTCGTTGGGAGTGGAGAGGTGGGTTTGATTTGTTGTACTTTCATGTAGAAGATTGATTGATTTATATTTATTTAGATGTTTATTATAGTGAAATTGAAGTGAGGAAAATAATTTTGTAAAGAAAATTGAATAAATTTTTAATATTATGGTGTATGATATTCATTAATTATATTTGGTTCTTTCAATTATGGTATGCAATGATGTTGTTATGTTTATTTTTCATAAATAAGTTTAATTTGGTATTCAAGTTGATTTATAATTATAAAATTCATGTTCATTTGACATATCATTCTACTCACTATGTTTTTCCTATTTGATTAACCCCACATTTCATAAATGGTGTGGATACTAGACTTGAACACATTAAGTGGTTTGAGTCTCCCCTGAGTCAAAAACCTAACCAAGATAATAAAAATAACCCAAAAAACCAAAGAAAGATTGCTTATCCTCCTGGTCATAAAAAAATGATGAGAATATCATGGAAAACCTAGCTTAAATAAGAAACCGCCAATTTTGAATGGATCAAGAACCAACAAATGAAGAGTAAAGTTATATTTGACTAGTGTGGTAACCAACTAGTTTTGGTTGCACCGAAATCCATCCTAGGCTAAAATGAGGCCCAAATCTCAGGATATCATCAAGGTCCCTAAGGGACCAAAGATTTTATATTTTATAGATTGAGAACTTGTTTGGACATAAAAGGAGGTATAGGTCTCTACACTAATTTTAAATGGATAAGAAACTAGCCTAGGCATAAAGATCCAAAGGCTCATGCCTCTATATTAAGTTCTATAATACCCAAGGGACCAATAAAATTAATTTTTATTGGACCAAGAACATGTCTAGACATAAATAGAGGTCCAAGTATCCAAATGACGAAACACCTACCATTTTTAAATAGATCAGTAACTATTATGGACTTAGAAAAACATGAGGTCTAGATCTCTAAAATAAATATTTGGCTAGTGAAGCACCCAACTAATTTTAGGTAGATTGTAAACCAACCTACATAAAGGAAGCTAGAGGTGTAAGTCTTAAAAAGGATATTTTGAGTCCCCTAGTGACCAAGAAGAATAATTTTGGCTAGATCAAGAACCATTCTACACACAAATGGATGTTTAGGTCTCCAATAAACCAAACACAAATAAATAAATAGATGGGATGATAATTCTCTTGGAATTGAGAATCATGAGGCCCAAGTCTCTAAAATAATTACTCTAATCCCCTAGGGCTCTTAACAAACTAGAATAACTTTAAATCATCAAATGAGGAAACATCTAGACAAACAATCTATCTTCTAAAACATAAAAAGGATATTCATACTAGAACCATGGCTTGGTCCAACCAAGCACATAATAAACTCAATATTTTTGAGACAAACAAAACTTGTGATTTTTTTGGTTACCCCCAAATAGGGTAAATTTGGAATAAGGGTTTAATCTTATTTAATGACCATCCATCCAAATTATACTATAGAATTAATCATACCTAACACAAATAGGAAATATCCAAATAACCTTCCATGATAGGTTAGCCAATATAAACCCCTTATTTAGAGATAAGGATTTGAATGGGTTGTACCATAAAATGAAAACAAAAAACCTTTCAGAACCACATATAAAGAAAAAATTACAAGGAACTAATTTACAAATGATGATGCAACAAAAGATCCTCCATCCTCCTCTACTCTTCTCAAGAACAACCAAGAACCTAAGCCTCCAACTAGTCTCAAAACTCTCTATAAATGGAAACTTTTGTGCCCAAACATAGGACCTTAACTCGTCAAACTACTAGGCTAAGGTAGTTTCATAAACCCAACATTTTATCTTGAAGGATGAATTACCATAGACCAAATAAGGACTATGTGATCCAAGTTAGATTATGTCATACAATCCATAAAGTAAAATATGCTTGCTCCAAAAATGAGCCAAGGCGTCATCAACTATGAAAATCCCAACAACAATATTCCAACCTAAAATGACACAAAGTAGGGTGCTTGAGAGATTATCCAACATCTAAATATTAGTAGCTAAATATGCCTTCATCTTTGCATTCTACCTTCCCTTTTCACCATCATCTTTTTTTTAGGCTATAAAAAAATGTCTTCATTGAACTATGTTTGATGCTTCCATCTTAGTTTTTTAGGACTATAAGAGGTAGATACCACATCACACTCAACCATCCAAACCAAATCTATTTTTGACCATGTTTTTCTTAGTACCTATAGTCCTATATTGAGACTAGAGTACCAAGGAAGCCATGGTAAACCTACTTTAGGGGAGATTCCCACTTCCAAAATGAAACTCAATTTTGGCCTTACTATCCCCCGTAAACTATTTCCAAATTTAAAAGTGTGTACAAGGAATACATAGGAGGGAGGTTAGTCTTGTGTTAGTCCAAGAAATAAAATTCAAATAAACATACTAAAATCTTAACACCTCTAGCCTAGACATGATATAAATCATAGGTAATAAAACTACATATGAAAGCACAACTAAAATGTAAAAGAACACATTTGTTTCACCTTCCTTAGAGCTATACATGGCTGGTTTGGCTTGTGCATTAACAAGTATTTGATAATGAAGCTTGTTTATATCCTTTTCTCCTTAGCACCTTGGCTTTTATTGATTATTTTAATATTTGGGCATGATAACATTAATTACATGAGGCTTATGGAGGAAATATTGCATAACAACTCTAAAATATCTAAGCTTAGAAATGAATGGGTATGGCCTATATTTATAGAATCAATAATTAACTCTCACCCAAGGTGAGTTCAAGTTGAGTTTAACCATGGAATGGGTCTAAACTAACCCTAGTTGAGTTGATACTAAATCTATTTTGGTTAATAGTTGTCATGTAATTATGATTTTCAATTACTAGGATGGATCTCAAATCAAATATTTTAGGATATTTTGGAAGAGCTTGACAAATCATAAAGAAAATGTTAAAAGGGCTTGATATTTTGAGTTTTGGAATTTCCATTTTTAGATATTAATTAATTACAAATGGATAATTCAACTAATCATTTAATATTATTAAATATATGATTGATTTTCATTAGTATTTTTTTTTCCAAGATTTGATCAAGTGTCCCACTCAATGGGTCCATAGATCAAAATGATAGTTTTTATGTTACAAGGTGATTAGGGATGAATCCATGAGAGGTTATTATTGCATAGGATCTAGTATCCCAAATAGGGATACATCAACATGATTCTAATCATTAATGAATGATTCACATCTAAATTTGGGATGTTTAATGATTCTTAGGCTTAATTTGTCATGGTTGGTAGTAATCAATAGAAAGTTGGTTGGAAGCTAGTTGTGGCCTATTTTAGGTGTTTATAGTTTGCCCATGTTTGGAAAGGCATTTCAAGCTATAGGCATACTAATGTATTATGAAAAATTGAAAAGGTCTTGTATGCCTACTATTTCAACAAAAATGGATGACATTTGGATTCCCACTCAAAGGAGTGATCAACAAAAAAGGGGCGATAATTAGTCCGTTGAAAGAAGGAAATGATGGGAACAAAAGGTAAAATGGGGTGGAAAAGACTGGGTTACCCATAGGTGGTTATAATTAGTGGCATAATGAGCTTCCTCAGTTTGGAAAAAACCATGATGATTTCCCCATGGGTGGTTGTAATAATTGGCATAGCAGGATAATGAGTTGCCCACATGTGGCTATAATCATTAACCAAAGGATACGAGTAACAAGAGAATGATTTTCCCAAAGGTGGTTATAATAATTTGAAATTAAAAATAATGATTTTCCCAAAGACATTTATAATCATTGGTAGGATCAAATCATGCCCCACTTGGGTATATAGAGATAATGATCTTCCCAAAGGTGGTTATAATCATTAGCACAATTAAAATGTGCCCTTTTTGGGCATAAAAATTCTAATTATTCTCCCAAAGGTAGTTATAATCATTAACCTCTATATAGATTTAAATAAAATGATTTTCCCATAGGTGGTTATAATATATGGCTTTGAAGGTGGGATGATATGAAATGATTTTCCCAAAGGCAGTTAAAAAAATTGGAAAGATTATGAGAGTAAAATGGCAAATTAGAATAGGGAATTATGTTTTTAATTCATACTTAACCTTATAGAATGGATATGCACATCCCAAATAGTAAGGATTAAAATTCTATCGTGATTTAATTACTATAATGGGCTAAATGGTTGGGAATTTTTTAGGTGCTAAGGAGAAGTATCATATCCTCATTACTTGTGATATTTCCTAATCTAATTTTTTTATATAGCACATGATGTTATGCATCAAGATAAAACACCATGATAACTTATCCTAAAAAATCATAAGGACTAACACATAATCAAATAAACAATTGAAAATAGTGAACCAATGAACAAAATAATGATGATAATGTTAACATATCAATATGGATGTACTTAAGTATAATGCACAAGGAATCACCCAATGAAAATATATATACTACATAAAGGCACAATAATGAAAACAAACAAATAAACAAACAAACAAACAAACAACGAAATAAATACAAAGACATAAGACCAAGAAATGAAAAATAAAGTTGAAATAAAAATAATAATGAGAACAAACTAAAGGAAACACAAATAATGGTTATTCACATTGTTAGTGTAAATAGAGAAAAAACAAGATGATAAACACTACCCCGAGGCTATAAGAGACAACAAAACAAACAAACAAAATGGGGGGAATAAAATAAAAGGAAGGGGGTATCTGAGATAACACTAGATTCACTAGGAAAGTGAACACTACCTATATAGTTTTATGGATGCAAGGTCCAACATGAACTTCAGGCCAAATGTATTTTTCCTAAGATATGGGATAGAATAAAAATGAATATCAAGAAAATAGGATTTATGAGATAGAGGAAATATGGAAATGGTCTCACAAAATGGTGAAAGTTTGAGATGAAGCCTAACAATCATTAATGTATAAAATTTGAATATATAATACAGAATATGAAAACTCATAAAATGTGGAGAGCATAAGGCTTAGGGGCCAACAAGGATGGGGCAACTAAAGGACAAGTGGTTTATTGTGAAATATATAGGAGTCTTAGAATATTTAAGGAAAATAAGTAGTCAATTTAGTGATTTTTAGGATTCTTTAGATCATTTTTAAATGCTTTTAAAAAATTTAGAGCATCTCAACTCAATTGAGAATGGTGAGATATTAAATGGTCAAACTCAAAAAATGGTAAGATAATTTAAACTAAAATTTCTTATAAAATTACAAGATCATGGTTAAAGGAGAATAATATAACCTCAACATAAATTAAGAGTTACCTACATAGTCCCATGATGGGACCTTAATTCACTATAGTTCTACTTATAGCCTAAGTATCACACTAGGTAGAAACAAGCTCACAAAGTAGGCAAATGGGATAATATGGCATAATAATGACAAGGTGGGACTTAAATAAATAATAAAGGTGTTGTAGCTAATTTTTTTGTAGTTAATTATAATTAAGAAACAACAACGTAAGTCAATGATACTAATTTTCCCATAGGCAGTTATAATTAGTAACATGATGTGAGACAGTAATTTTCCCAAAGGTGGTTATAATTAGGAATACTGAGAATGAAATAAAATAAGTAATAGAGGATGAAACTTCCAAACCAATATTATATTGGTCCAAAATGTGGCCTCTATCTATAATACTAAATCAATTGTTGAATCTTGATCTGAATCACCTCGTAGAAGGTACCTAAAGAACCAATAGAATAGAACCAAGGTCAAAAGGGTTGGTTAGGGAGGGTAAAAATAATTATGGCTTATAATAAAGGTATGGTAGGATGGTATAAGGTATGGTAAAAATAATAATCATAATATGGTATAATGGAAATGGGCATGATAGATAATATTTCAAGTTTCTCAAGTAAAGTAATGCTTGAGGTGTATGATGTTTATTATCTCATCAGGTTCATCTCCATCTGGTGTAGAGATGCTATATGATCTATAACCATAATTTATATTAATGATATATGTGATTATATAATTGGTTTCAAACTTTCCCTTATTCTTCTTATTCTTCTCAATCATGGTGTTTTTTTGGTTTTCTTTGAGAATAAGATCACCAAGTTCCAACTCTTTATGTTTGACTCATTGGTTATAATGGCCAAAAATGTCAGTTATGGTATGTTTGAAGGTTTTTTATAACATCCAAGCATTTTTCACCAAGTAAATCCATATTTCATAGGTGAGCTACTCAGTAATCATCATCATCCAATACATTTTTTGATGAGATGCACAGAGAAGGTAACTCAACCTCAATAGGAATAATGGCCTCAATGCCATAAACTAGGGAATATAGAGTGGATCCTATTGGGATATGGTAATTAATTTGGTATTAAAAAAGGGAATAGAATATTTATAGGTACCAATCATGGTTGGCATCATTAACAATCTTTTTAAGGATGTTGATAATGGTTTTATTTGATGCTTCTATTTAGCTGTTACCTTGTGGGTAATATGTGGTAGAAAAAAGTTGAGTTATGTTATACTCAACATAAATAATTTTGAAATCATTATTTTTAAATGATATTATATTATTAGATATAATGTCAAATGGAATACCATAGTAGCAAAAGGCATATTTAAAAATGAATTTCAAAAAAAAAAAAATCTAGTCACGTGAGTGAGAGGTATAACATCAAACCACTCAGTGAAATATTTGGTAGTGCTAAGGATATGTTTATGGCCATAGGATGAGGTTGGGTTAATATTATTAATGAGATAGAGACCCCATTTAGTAAAAAAACTTTGATTAATATTTGATTTTAGAATTTTGGTTGAGGTATGAATTATATTGGCATGCCTTTGACATTTGTTGAACGTTTTGATGTAAGCAACTACATCTACATCCATAGCTGGCCAATAATAACTAGTATGTAGGATATTTTTAGATAGAACTAACCTAATGGTTTGGGTTACACATACTTCTTCATGAACTTCCCATAATTTTAATGTTGATTCTACCAAATTTAAATAATGAAGTATAGTTCCATCAAAGCTATGGTATTAAAGGGTTAGACCATGTAAGGTATAACATGAGTCTTAGTGAGTAAAGGCCTTTTATTATTTGTGTGATAGGTCTAGTGGTATAATATGGTCATGAAGGTAGGTAAAAAAATTTAAATACCATATAGAGTTGGGACTAGCAATATCACATATCATTGCAACATTTTAAGGTTTATGAGATAACACTAGAATAAGTTTGATGAGGAATTAATATTCATTTGCCTTGTTTATGTGGCACATCAAAGATACAATGGTGGATATGACATCTATTATTTTTTCATGGGTCCTTAGTATGTGTTCAAATTTTATTTCAACAATATACTAATTGAGAGTGTCCACCATAGCTTTTTATGACAACATCTTGTCATCTTTGGTCTAAAAGTGGTTTTTGACCTAATTTATGATTAACTAAGAATCTCCATAAATCTTGAGATGATGAATATTACATTTTACTACCTAATGAAGCCTTATAATGAGTGATTTGTATTTATCCATGTTTTTAGTACAACTAAAGTTGATATATAATGATTTAGGGATAAGATCCCCTATGGTATATAAATAATAATCATGTCCTTGATTCATGTGATGTGAATGATCTATAAAAATATAGCTTGTAATGCTTCTCCATAGGAGGCGTTTCAATGATGGTCATGATGGGAATTGAACAACTAGGGGTTTGGTATTTGTAAGGGGAGCTTCCTCAAGCTGATATATAAATACTTGACCATTTATAACTTTTTGGTTGGCATATTATATCTTTAACTCACTCAAAATCATGATCCATTTAACCATGTAGACTTGTAAATTTATCTTAGATAGTAGATACTGGAGTGGATATACTTTGGAAAAAACCATGGTCTTGTTATTGAATATGTAGTATAGTAGCTTCTAGGTTACAAATATCATAGATAAACAAGATTTTTATATGGGTGTATAATTACATTCATATATAATCAATGTACATATTAAATAGTACCCAACATGTTCTTTTTCAAAGTCATAATGCTGAGCTAGAAGTGACCTCAGGGATTTGTCTATGGAAGATAGATATAGTAGGAATGGATTACCTAGAATATAAGGCAATAAAATAGTTAGATTGGAAAGATAGTCCTTTAGGTATTATAAAGCTTTTTGGAATTCATCATTCTAATTAAAAGTGACACCCTTCTTTAGTAAATCTATAATTGGATGGAATTTATCAACCAACTACGAAATGAAGCATTTTATAGATTGGATCTTACCCTATACACTATGGAATTGATTCAAATTAGAAGGGGGAAACATCTCTATAATATCTTATACTTTGGCATGATCAACTTCAATCACCCTATGAGAGATAATGAAACCCAAAAATTTGATTGAATTAACTCCAAAAATTCACTTCTTATGATTAATCTTGGCCTTGTACTCATAAAGTCTCTCAAATATGTTTCATAGTGCACCTAGATGATCAGCATGGGTCTTTGATTTACCCAATATGTCATTGACATAGTCTTAAATAATGTCATGCATCATATAACTAAATGTTATGATCATGGATATTTGGTATGTGGTCCCAACATTTTTAAGACCAAATAGCATAACCTGATAACAAAATGTTCCCCAAGGAGTGGTGAACATTGTCGTATGTTGGTCTTCTAGTGTAATCTCGATTTGGTTGAATCTTTCAAATCTATCCATTAATGAAATAATTATTAACCCCACTATGGATTCAAATATGATTTGAATGTTTGGTAGATGAAATTCATCTCTAGGGCAAGCCTTTTTTATGTCTTTAAAATTAGTATAGATTATGGCTCCTTCTAGCTTCTTACTGACTAGCATAACATTCAAAACCCACTCTGATTAATTAATAAATCAAATACATCTCACTTCTAATATATTTTACAACTCATTATTTACTAATAGACTAATGGGAGGCTACATCTTGAATAATTTTTACTTCATATGTTTGGCACTAGGATGTACAACATGGTGGTGTACAACCAAGGTGAGGTCTAAACCTATCATGTGTAAATAGGCCCAAGCAAAGATGTCAACAAATTCTCTCAAAATGTATGTAGATATTTTCACACTCTTTTGTAGTGAGAAACACACCTAACTTGATTCATTTTAGGTCATTTAGAGTCTTGATGTTAACTTATATAGTGTCTTCTACAAGGAGAGTCGATCTATCTTTGAGAATGATTGGTAATGATTTGAATTTGCCTACAACTACAAATTATTTTGTTTAGACTGGTTCGTCAAGATCTCCTAGATAACATGAGTCTGAATATCCCTATGGTAGGAATGGCCATGTTATAGCCACTATTATAAACTCTTGAATGATTCAATCAAAGGCATGTTGTTCTTTAGAGCTAAACATGGACCCAAAGTAAGTTCATCTTTGGTGGTCTCCTTAACTATGTTTGAAAAAGGGTGAACACCCCCATCTAATGAAACCTAAAATAGGTTTTCACTAGAAGACTAACCTTTCTCTTTACTTTTATTGTGGTAAAAAATTAAATCAAATTGGTTTTCATTTTTGGACCTCCATGTTTTATTTATTTGTCTTTGGCTAAGGGTGTTCACCTATTATTAAAAATAGGTTGCATGATCCATTTTGATTGTGAACCCTTATTTGTGGTATCCTAATGGAACATAATCTCTTAGGGGTATAAATTTGTAAAAGGCCTCATCATTCTCAAACTTATCTATAGACACTATGGATTCTTGTTTTCTATGTACCTAGGGATATGATATATTATTATATATGGGTTTGATAGAGATGCTTACATGTGTCACACATCCCCGTTAATAATCATATGGGTCCAATATATTAGGCTAATGGATTAACATGTGGAATTAGTGCATTGGGTAATGGTCAGCCTACATTGGGATTAGGAGGATACCCATCCATTAGAGGTCTATATAAAAAGAGATGATTATCATTATAAAGATATCAAGTAATCATTGAGTCTTATATTATAAGAGGATATTGGAGTTTGTCCCCTTGAAGAGACAGCATGGAGTTATTACTTCCTAAAGGAGTATTGTTGATGTTACTCTACGTTAAGGGTATTCTACATAAATTGAGTATTTGGACATCTTGGTCCACCAATATCTATTGTGTTTAATTAATCTTTACATTATTTAAATCAGTCTTTAGAGTGTCTTTAGATCATCTTCAGATCATTATATCTTTGGATCTCATTTTATGAATCATCAAAACTATAGCCAAAAAGATTTTTCAAAAAATTTTAATGTCTTCCTAAAATTATCCCACCATAGGGATGTGTTTTTGTACAAAAAACTATGCTCATTTCATCCAAGTTAGACACAATAACAAGATAAATAATCAATAATGTATCACATACAAACAAAGGATGAATTTTATTCATTTCCTACTTACATAAGACCTTAACTATTAAATTTAATGAAATATATAGCCAAAAGTCAATACTTATTGATAGTTTATATTAGATATGATGAGCTATATGAAATGCTCATCACACCAATTTAATATGTGAAAATATTAAATTATAATGTATTAAATGTTTTCTTCTTGGCCTTTGGGTCCTATAAACACATTAGTGGGTCCTTATGATTAGAATAAAATCATAAGTGAATAAATGAACTTTCAAATCTAGCTCTTGGGTTTCTAATATTTTACCCCGAGTGCAAAATTACATAAACATAGAGCAATGCCATGAATTTCCATGCAAAAACATGACTATTAGGATATAATGTAACTTACTTATAAAACATAGAGTTAATATAATATCATTAATATAATTAAAATAACATATAAATAAAGGTAATATCACTAAAAGTATGATAATATAAAAACTTGAAATGTCATAATACTGTAATATCATTTAAGTTTAAATGATATAATGATTTGAAAAGTCATGTTACTATAATAATATGATTTCCCCTACAAACATGATGCAAATATAAGGAAAAAGTTACTCACACTTGGCTTAACAAAACTGCTCTTAAATGATAATGGATCTATAATTTGTTTTTCTATGTAAACATTTGAAGGTTCATTGATGTATTCTTGATTATTGTGGATTGTATAAAGCTATTACTACCTAGATATTTTTCTTTATCAAATTTAAATCCTTTTTTATGTATCAACTTACCTCACAAATACCTTGTAACCTATCCTTACACAATCTATAATCCAATTTTTGCTCTCTATTAAACATAAAGTCTTATACCTTGGTACTATCAAGTATGAAACCAATTAAAAATTTGTGAAATATCTTTAATCACATTAATATCTATCTAAATACAAATTTTTGGGTAGATTCCATGAATAAATTTCTCAAAATCTTCATATTCCTTTTGAAATTAGTAGTCATAGGTTTATTAGCATTTTTAGGTGCATGAGTCCTCTCTAAATAAAATTAAACACTTTCAATTTTGGTTTCAAGAATTTTTAATAGTTTTTATAGGTCTAATAATTTTTTACTCAACTTTTCCAATCAATTAACTCACTATTTTATGCCTTTGTTTAAGTTTTTGTGACATTATTATTTATCCTATGCATAAAGACCTATGTGGCAGTACCAAAAACATTATACTTTAGAATATTTAGTTCCTTATACAATGTCAATAACCTATAAAATATTGTGAGGGATGTTTCCATCCTTCCAAAAAAAATTGTTTCAATTCACAAATTTCACTTCTTAATAATTATGTTGATTTCTTTATATTTTATTATGGTTCTCCTACATGCACAGTCAATAGTTACAAGAAATGAAGCATGTAGGTGCTCTCTTAAATATCCTTAAAATCAAGTAGGTTTTCAAAATTTTAATAATTATTTTTATAGATTCAAAATAATTTAACTCACCACTTTGAATCAACAAACTATCCACGAACTCTTCGTTTCAATTACATGTTCATCATTTTTTATTGTTTTAGAATACAGGCCCAGTCTATAGGCTTAATTATTATTGTATTATAGATTATAGTTTCAAAAATAGTTCTAAAAGTTATACAATGTTATACTAGGTCCTCAACACCTTAGTTTAACTCTTAAAACAAACATCCTAGTAAATGTCTCTATAACACAACTTAACAATATTATGCACTTTGTCTATCTAGCCAGACAACTCTCTACAAGACAAAGAAAACTCAAAATAATAATAATAATAATAATAATAATAATAATAATAATAATAATAATAATAATAATAATAAATAGAATAAATGAATCCTCAAAGGTTATCTTAATCAAACAACCAAACTTACCAATTCTTATTTCATCACAAGAAGCATCATATAATTAAGATAAACTTACAGTAGGGTCTTTTTACATTGTACATATAGGAATAAAATAGGGAATAGAGCTACTTTTTTATCCAATTTCAAGATCTTCATTCTTTATTTTTTTGGGGATTGAAAATCCTCCTACTTAGAAAAAATGATCAAAAATAACTAATTTTTGTGAAAAACATTAATGGGAATGACATCATACAATATCCTATCCGTATATCCACCTATCTTCAAGTCTACTTGGTACTGTTCACTCTCTAAAACTTGATGATTATTTTGGATCCAAGAAACCTTGTATGTGATTGGATGTTCACTTATTTCCATTCCTAGTTTAGACACCATCAACGAAGATACTAAATCATATATACTACCATTATCTATAACAACCTTATAGCATTTACCTTTACTTTTTCATATGGTTCAAAAAAAAATTTCCTTTATCGTGGTACTCTCTCCTCTTTATTGGTTTTTAGGTAGACTCTCCTCATTAGCAATCTTTCACTTGTTTCATGATCCTCCACATAATTTGGCAATGCATTTACACTCTCATCCTCTTGTTGCACCATTTGATTTCTACTCTCATGCCCAGAGCTTCCACTTTACACATATTTATGACACTCGTAGGACATATGCCCTACAAACTTATTATATATGAAACACTTCCCTATAAACCAACCATTGTTGCTTCTTTTACCATTTGATTTTCCACCTATATTGTTGTAGCCAGTTCTATTTGAATAACTTGAATCCTCTGAACTGTTGCCCACTTATTTTATTTATCCTTACCATTGTCCTCTATTGTTTGGCTATCACATTCCTTCTTGTTGGCTTCTTCCTCTATAGTTTATTCCACCTCTTCCTCTATTCCATTGACTTTACCTCCTTGAAATATTCTCCTATGATCTTAAGGCTGCTTGATAGGCCTCCTTATTAGTCCTAGGTTCTAAGATACCTAACTCATCTTGAATGGTAACTGTCAAACCATTCATGTACCTAGCTACCTATTGGCCATTTTTTGTCCTACATACAGAGCTTTCAAGGAGTGAATAATGTTCTTAATTAAGAGAAGGACCCAATGATAAAAGATTAAGATCATTTTTCTTTCAAACCTTTTGAACACTTTAGGTCCACTTAAAGTGTAATTTAGCATTTTCTAATGACATGTCTAGAAGTTACAGATCCCCCATGAGGTGTTAAGAGTTCTTAAAATAGATATGGAAGTGCATGGAGTTCATTTGGATCCTCATTGTGTTCATATTTACATTTGATTTTAGTTGGTAAAATTCCATGTAGGTAGTTTTTTGATGTTATAGCTCACATACATGGTAGTTTTTGGAGAAAATGATCACATGAATTCACTTGTTTTGGTCCCAAGTTTTTATGTGTCAAGTTCTAGATCATCTACTAAAATGTGAAGGAAGTTACACACATACAAATTTGGGATCTTAAGAATTATTTCTAGGTTTTACATATCCAAATAAGTTATAACATCACTAGGACATCATGCAAACTAGATATGGACTAGTCAACTTGAACATTTTATATCTTCACTCAAAAGGCTTTTGAGACTAGTAGATTAATTGGGTTTGTTCCTTATGACCTCAAGAACATCTTTAGCTAATTTTTCCCCTCCATGATTCCTATGTTTCATGATATAAATATTCAATGTTGATCAAATAATGAATGATAGTCATGCGAGAGTCAAAATAAAGATACTACAAAAATCCATATGAGATTAAATTTGATGGTCTATAGAATGTCAAATGATATTAGAATGAATGTAAATTTTAATCAAGGTAAGTAACCATTTGGGTTTAAAATGTCCTTAAAAGGCTTGAAGTTGGTTGGGATCTAACAGTTTGTGGGAGCTCTCATACTGAAACATAAGATCTAACAATCTACGATGGAGTTAACAAAATCAAAATATCCTCAAATTAAAGCCTTTAAAGATATACAATTTGGACATAATCTAATGGTGTGGGATAATTAATCCAAGATCAAATGGATAAAAATAACTAATAAAAGGATGAGTCCATGCTAAATCAATGGCTCATATTCAATTGTACCAATGATCTAGTGGAGCATAATAACTAATGAGAAAGTGGGACCAAAGAGATCTATGGTGTGTGTGAACTCATACATCTTTATCAGATGGTGAGAATGAGTCTAATTGGTAAATTAATCCAAACTCAAAGAGCTAATGAGTCAAGGACAAGTGGCATAATCACTTATAGTTGGTATAAAATTAATGGATCATGGGCATCCATGCATAGATAGATCAATATAGTGAGGTAGAGTCAATAAGTTACCATATCTATGGATCTAGTGAACATAAATATATTTGAGCATTATATATATATATATATATATATATATATATATATATATATATATATATATATATATATATATTGTTTGATTTAGCAATCAATAGCCAATAATCAAGAGAGATATTGAGGCATTTCTAATGAAAGTCAAAGAAGTTTAAATGGACCTAGGAAAAGAAAATGTCAAAGAGCAAAGCTTAGAGTTAAACTAGGGCCATAGTTTAGAGATCAAACATTACTATTAATGCTCCATATAATAAACATTTTGGGTCTAATATAAGAGGCAAGGATAAACTAGTAACCATGAAACAAAGTTAGGTAGTTTATAGACATTCATAAATATTATGACTATGTGAAAACCAATTGTCTAAGATTGGTTTTCATATATACTAGACCTATGTCTCTCTTATCATCATTGATCATTTTATAAAAGTATAGTAAGCCACCTAATGTAGATGTGGCACTTTTCAACCAGTTCCAAGACATTATCCTCATCAATAAATCAAGTATAAGTAACATGGAGTCCTAAGATAATGATAATGATCGAGTAGATGAATAAGGATAGTGAGCATTCAATTATTTTTCAAGGCCTTTGAAATTATATTTTCTTGATAATATATTGACTCAGTCACATCCTTGAATTAGTGTTAATCTATCATAGGTGATTGGTCCTTTTCTAATGCATATCTATCTATCTCTCCTTATTTTTATATGAATGTAGGCTTCTAAGCATTAAAATTGATCCCTCTATCTCTCTTTTTGGTATGACCGAACTCTACCAAAATTTGTACCGCAACACCTTTTGATGTAATAAAGATTAGATTTCATCATTTTATAAGCTAGATTAAAGTGTGTTCTATGAATTCATTCACTATTTTTGAGTGAATATATGTTAATCACTTATGTTTGAGTTATCCTCACCTTTAGTAAGGAATTAATAGTCTCACAAGTCATTATAAGCATAATCTATAGTTTGTTATCTAGTTTTAAAATAGATATTTGCCCTCTTGTTAATCTAGTAGCTGATTAATGCCTTGTTCTAAAATATTTATTTGAGATTGATGTTATTTGGTCTTAATAATGTCTCATAGTATGATTTTTTTGAGTTGTAGTGATCAAATCATTCATACATCACAAATTTTTTTACATGATTTTATAAGTTTGGTCAATTCTCTCTCCCTTTTCCAAGTAGGTGCTAGTTTAGGTTTAGTATAGATGATAGATCTATAAGGAATATGGCCTTATCTATAGGTCTAATCCACTTTTAGGATACCCATAGCCTAGGATCATTCCCATGTTGGAATAGATTTGAGTAGGAAGATCTAAACAATCCCCTCCTTATCTAGGGTGCAAATCTAGAACCCCAACAGCTTTGGCACACCTAGTGGGACCCCAAGTTTATTTGGTATAATTGAATTTTGAATATTAAGAAGAAATATTTTTAATAGTAGGAGAGATATACCATCATAAATATTTTAAGATAATTCAGGTTGTAGATCTCATAGCATCTTTCAAATAATGCTTTCTTGTCAATGGGTACAACAAGAGCATCAATTAAAGGTACTTTTTTTGAACATATTGAATTACTACCTAATTATTATAAAAGATCAATATTCATTATCACAAGGCCTTATCCTTTAAATTATTATTTATCTTTTGGTCAGTTTATTGTTTTAGTCTAATCTATTGTCCCCGTAAGCTAAATCCCTTTTGCCCAAATGGTTATCAGGAATCAAGTGTTTATAACATTTAATATGGGTAGTCACCTAAATTTGGCCCATTATGATGACATTAATATTTCTAATCTAAAATTTATCCCTTTATTCCCTAGAGAATGGGATAAAACTAATACTATTGAGCATATCCAAGATGTTTCTAATTTATCTTTTGTTCATAATGTTACTCAAGATAATGTGGCTAGCAGATTACTTACCACCTCTTTTAAGGGAAAAACATTACAATGGTATAGGAATCTTCCTTTGAGCTCCATTTATACTTGTGATGAGTTAGGTGTAGCTTTAGTTAAGAAATTTAAATAAAATTATGATCATTTGTCTTTGGTTGAATAATTGACAACCATAAAAAGGTACCCCCATGAATTTATGTTAGAATTTAACCTCAAGTTCCAAAAGACATGGATTAAGATTCCTAAATTGGTTATACCATCCCTAAAGTATGATTTTTTTACTTATTTAAGGCCCTTAATTATGATATAAGTGTCATGATACAATCCATGGGTGGTAATAACTTGCCAAATGCCTATGAGATTGCTATCATAGTAGAGAACAATTTAATTCAAGATGGTAAACTTACTCCAAGGCCTCTAATGCCATTTTTAGAATTTAAACTTATCCCCTCCTCGATTTCCCTAAATTACATGTATATCCCCTATTCCATATTGAAAATTCCAAGTTATATCACCTCCTTATCAATCTAGTGAGATTAGTAATTTGAAAAACATATTACAAGATTTTAGAAATGAAACTATTTCACTCAAGAGATAATAGTACCAAGGTAGACCTTATTAGTAGTAAAACCAAAGTACCTATCAATATTTAAATAAATAAAGACCACCTTATCAAGGTTTTAAGGATAATAGGAAACCTTATGAAAATCAAGGAGATATAACCCAAACTAGGTTGTATGCAACCCTTGATCCCAATGTGCCTTCCAAATCAAAATCTATTATTCCCCAAAATAACTTAATGGAAGATCTAGGTTGGTAGCCTTCCAATCTAACTAGTATTCAAAATCAATCTTTGGTATCACAAGAGATTACCATGCCATAAATGACACAATAATATTTTCATCTTCAAGGTGGTCAATATCAAGACATGAATATGGAAATCCAAGGAGAAGCTCAATGTTTTATTATATTTGGGAAACTAGCGTCTAGTTCCTAAATAATAAAGGGTTTAGAATAACGGGGATAATACACTTAAATACAATAAAATATAGGTTTTTATCAAAATTAATTACATCAAGTGCATAGGGAGAGAAATAAACTTATCTATAAAAATAGGTTAAAATGGATTATTCATGAGTTGGAATATGTTACATAGGATTGGGATAGTGTCACAAATATAGATCTATATTTGTTTTATGAAAAGATAGGAGCACCAGAATAGGACACCCTAGTGTCCAGTGTTATAATTCTTGTCTAATTTTATTGTCTTGAAGGCCTAAGCTTTCTAAGTTTTGTTCACTATCTCTTGTGAGCCTATGTATGAATTTCAAAGGATGAATATCAACAAAGCTCACTGTAGATCTATTTCAATATCTAAACCTTGAGTCTATCTACATAGACAAAAAAAATACATTAAAATCATAAGGGGAAAAAATGGTGTAGGGGAAGTATGATTTCATGATCTAGAACTCATGTTGCCCTCATCAATTCCCACATTAACCCTCAAGCTAGGGTATCATATCAAATGTAGTTAACCCTTAATGAATACACATAATCAACATGCATGGTAGATGTAAGAATGAACTTTTACCTAGGCCCTTCCTTGATCAAGCATGCAAATTTATGTGTGATGTTGAATGTTGAGATATACTATTGACTAATTTTAACTATGTAATGTTTTAAAATAGTAAGTTCTAGATATAAAATTCCTTGTGTAGTCATTTATATATGAGACTCTTTATCTAAAATTTGGGATCTTTATTCACATTTGGCCATAATTGGAAAACTTAAGGATGAAGCTAAGAAAGGGTTTTGGACTCATTAAGTAAGGGAAACTTACCGTTAGATCTTAAAATGACCTTGGATAGGAGCACTACAAATAAACACCCTAGGGTCTAGTGCTATAGTTCAATCCCAACACTCCTATCCTATAGGCTCAAGACTTAGGGAGATGGAATAAGCTTGGGAAATCTAACCTGGTTGAGGTGGAATGAGGTTTTGAAAGTCTATGGATGATTGGAAATAAGCAAAAAGGTTATTCAAGCATGAAAAAAGACCAAGATGAGTAAAACAAAAGACATCTCTGAATGTGAATAAAGTTCATATTATCTAGTTAGATTCTCTTGTGAAAGGACTATGAAAAGACATGATATGTGTGGTTGTTTTACTAATTTAGGGTGTATACATTTCCCAACTTTTATTTTAGTGATGTAATGAAATGAATTAATAGAGTAAAATAAAGAACAAGAAAAGCATACCTGAACCTATCTGCATGGAGATGAATGTGTTGTAAAAAGGGCCCAACTCACTTCTTATCCAAGGAAGTGGATGGAGAGCTGAATAGTGCTTGGAGAAAGAAGGAACCCCTGATATAGATTCCCCCTATACTAAATCTAGAAGTGTAATCTATATACTATGGAGAAGGAGGGAAATTCTTACCACTTGTGCTGATAATGATTAGAATGAGAAATACATGGAGGCCCAAAATTAGTGTCTACCTTATGTCCCACATAAACTCATGTAAGCTAAAATGTGTGTATAGAATATGTATGTTGTGAAGACCAACATTTCTCATGCAGCCACTATAAATATATAAACTAGAATTGAGAAGTACTTAGAGTCCCAAAACCAATGTTTGTCCTCTATCTTGCATAAACTTGTGTAGCCTAGGTTTGGGTAATAAATAGACCAACCACTGTAGATGATCATATGATCCAACCTAGTTACAACCTATGTATAGCTAGGTTTAATCTAAAACTCTTGTCAATATGTGATAAGCTAATGACATGTATTCACATTTCATATGTATAAAATTGGATGATGAAGAACATGAACATCTATGTTATGCCCCCAAATCTGATATGTGAGTGATGTGTATGTATAATATGGTAATCTATATAACCATATGTGATATGAAATATCATGCCATACCTCATGTGAAAAATTAGAGGTCAAAACATTTTGCTCTGCACTATGTCTATAATATGTGTCATGCCCCCTTTTTTAGTTGACATGTTCTGAGTTCATGGTTAGCCTATTATGCAACCCTCGTAGGCTGATAGGATGGTTAGAGGGTCTTGATGGAGATTGGCTTGGCTTTGTTTAGCAGAATTTTTCTAGTTGGTTTTCATTCGGGCTCTTTCGGACATGAATTAAGGGAGATATTAATATTTGATTGACTTAATCAAATATTAATTATTTGGTCGTATTTGGTCTAATTTTAAGACCCTAATTCTAATTTAAGAATTGGTCCAATTTTAAGACCCTAATTCTAATTTAATAAACCCTAAGTCTAATTTAAGGAAATCTAATTTTAGCAAGCACACCTTTGGAGGGTATAAGGGTTTCTCATGGGAGAGAGTTGGAATTCATGCATTGATTATTGATATTGATTATTGTTAAGAATTCTTCTGTGAAGACTGAGCCAAGGGTTCCAGGATTCCATTTGCATTGGAGAATGTCAACTCTTCAATGTGTGTGATTTAGAGGCTGTGAGATATCAGCTGATTTATTGCCAAATTGAGAGATAGCTTCATATAAAAGTTATCACAGAGGTTTACAAAATTGAGAGATAACTTCATACAAAAGTTGTCATAGAGCTTTCTAGGTATTTATTTTATTAGGTTTTTGATTCAATAAGTTATATAGATAGAGACTATATCTTGAGATCAGGGGTTTAGTAATCAGGGTGTGCTATATTATATTGGCAACCGTACGAAGTCTGTATAGATCCATACAAATCTATACACAGCATCGAAAAGCACAAAGACCGACATCGACAAGCATCCCAGTGACCGACATCAACTGACTGAAGACCGATGTCGATAGATAAGCTAACTGAAAGTGATCGATGTCAGTTGTAAATAGACCGACGCTGGTGACTATGTGTTCGACACATTAGGCTGAGACGTCCAGATTCAAGCTTAATTACCAAATTTGCAAAAAGACAAGGGTTTTAAGACTGTATTTTGATATTCTCTTATATGCATCAGAGAGGAATGTAATTGTAATCATCTAAACAAGTGATAAGATCTTTGATTTGCTATTAAGAGATTATATTGTGGTTGATTTATTTATTTGAAGATATTTTGCAAAAATCACAATTTGTTCTTATTTCATACAAAATTTCAGAATAATCAAAAAAGTAATTTAGAGCTATTGTCTATATATATTCCCTATTTGAAGGGGATATTACAGTGGTATCAAAGTTTTTGACAGAAAAAAGGAGCCCCTAAGAAAGGGACATTACAGTGGTATCAGAGCTTTTGCTTAGAAAAGGGAACCCCTAAGAAAGGGACATTACAATATGTTATCTGGTACTGTAAATGTTTCATGATATATTAAGATGTATGTGTGAGATGCGTAGTAATGTACATGCCCCCAAATCTAGTATATGAGTCTTAAGCTATATCAAAGTCACTATGAATAGATATAATCTAACCCACTATATCTAAATATTCTATGTATCTATAACTAAAGGTATGTCCCTCTAAATGTCTTTAGTAATGTTGAATGACCCATATAATCTGAATCATTGTATACATTGACCAATTTGAGCTAAATTTGGTAATCTAAATGATAAAAGTGTAAATAATATTGTGTATCCATATATGAGAGTGGATAGTCATGTTTCATAAGTGTAGGAATAGGAAATTATAGGAATGATGCCCCCCTTTTGGGGATAGGGATGAGATTTTGTGATAGAGGAGTTTGAGTTAAAAGTGATGAGCAGTGGCATAATGATAGAAACAAGGTTGGTATAGTTTCAATTGATTGAGTTTTTTATTGATTTGACCAAGTTTTTTGAAAGTTAAATGAACTTTTGATTAGTTAGGACCAAGTTGTATGTCTAGGTATAAGAGAGGTATAGAGATGTGTGTGTCATAATAGGTAAATGAGGTAGTAAGAGAGTAAAGCAGGCATGATGTCAAAGGTATCATTGTCATGATTATTTGGAACAAAATGGTTTGAAAAATGGAGTTATGAGGCTCTAGTTTTAGGTTAAATGGGATTTTACTTTGGATGAAAAATTTGTTTGATATAGGAAATTTGAATTGATTCTTGATTCATTTGTGTATTGACTACTTTCAAATTTGGAGCTCTAGAGTGAGAAATCTATTGAGGAGATGAGCACTTGCTATGACCTAATTGGAGTAGTTGGTAGCTTAGGTTTAGGTTGGTGGTTATGTTACACTAGTAAGTAGCTAAAATGCATTATTTTTTCTTGTTTGAAAGCCTACTTTTGACATTTTTGAGTTGTTTAAAGTATCCTAAGAAATTTTTGACTAGTTCTAGCACTCTTATCTAGTAGTGAGTGCTCCTATCTAAGGTTTAGTGTTGTTATCTAGGTTCCATCACTTTTATCTAACATTAGTGTCATTTCTACATTTCTATTTTCCAATAGGGATAATTCTTTGTGATTCTACTTTATTTCCTATTGTTATCTAGCTTGCATATTTAGTTTGGGATGGTTGACCAATATATATGTTTATTTTGGTGTTTTTGTAGGGTGAGGTATGAATGAGAGAGTTATGTAGAGGTCAAGTGAAGGAGACATGTAGTATTTTACCATTGTCTTCTGATGAGAGAGCTATCATAGATAGGGTAGGGTTAGGTCATGTGTGTGACCTAGGCAAGGTACAATGGGATAGTTATCTGATTACTACCTTATGTGATAGGTGGAATGTAGATACATATTCTTTATGGCTTCATATAGGGGATATTAATATGACTCTAGAGGATGTAAATAACATTTTGTATTTTCCAATTAGTGGATGATGAGTGTTGATGCTATTGACCATGCATCCTTGTATTTTGCTAGTGTGACCTCAGGCATACATCAAAGAAGTAATGATAGTGATGTGTTGCTATCAATTATAGTATAGTATAGTGTTACACATTTGTGGAAGTGGTTGGTCATGTTGTTGACTTCATTTTTTATTATCTATGAGAGTGGGGTGTCAATTGTATATAGGATACATAGGATCATTCATAATGTAGAAGTATATGGTATTGTGTTCTCATGGGGTAAGACTACGCTTTCCCACCTATATAGGGATCATTATATGTTCACATAGGATTCATTCAATGATGGTATGAGTGTAGCTACATTATTATACATTTGGGCTTATGAGCACATTATAGTTTTGCATTTTATTGGGCTACCTAGACTAGAGTGGGCACATTTGTGACCATTTAGGGAGTGGTAGATGAGTACAATTGTTATCTAGTCTCCTAGGATATATCACTATAGATAGGTTTTAGATACATTTATGGAATGTGATATCATCTAGAGGCCCTATAGAATATTTCCTAGGTAGACTAAGGATATGGTGCATTTGTGATATATGAGGGTCAACTATTGATTACATGACCATTGGGTTAGAGTGTACAATCACTTTTAGTATGCACACATGACTAGATAGACTGGGGTACCATAATATGCTACCCCTATATCATGGATTTGGGTGAAGAGTGCATGGGAACCATTGATAATAGGAGCTTTTAGAAGGTCTATTGAGGCTGAGTTACCACCATTACGTTTAGATATGTGAGATGTGGCTATAGATATTTTTTATGTAGATGATGTTGTATACACAAAGGCATATACCACATGGTGGATGATGCATCGATGGGCTCCATTGTATCTTGTTGATGGAGGGGATGCTCCTGAGTATGAGGATCCTATGTCGATCCAGATGATGGGAGGTAAGTGAAAATTATATTTGAATTATGTATAAGTTTGTGGTTGTGTTAGTTATATTTGA
Source organism: Torreya grandis (assembly GCA_037957365.1). Taxonomy (NCBI): domain Eukaryota; kingdom Viridiplantae; phylum Streptophyta; class Pinopsida; order Cupressales; family Taxaceae; genus Torreya; species Torreya grandis. The sequence goes on from JARHVA010006666.1 coordinate 109,222, forward strand.
AAGTGTATGTCTAATGTAGTTTTGTACTTTTACATGTAGGTGATGTAGGAGGTGCTCAGGATGAATCACAAGCTAGTACAAGAAGTGGAAATAATAAGTTCTAAGAGACCATCATTGAGTCAACACTCTTAGAGCTCACATGGCATGTTCTTGATGATGCAATGGAGGAGGGTTTTATAAAGTGAGTGATAGTTACTTATGTTTATGCTCATTTATTTTATAGAGATTATATTACTACAATTACATATTTTAGGGTGGTAGGAGAGAGATATGAGATAAGGGCTGAGCTATACAGGCATTGGATGCCTCCACCAAATTATCATTCTATGAGTATGATGATGATTATGGATGGGTACACATAGCTGCAAAGGTGGTATACAAAAATTTTCAAGGATCACGATCAACTATTATAGAAAGATAGTCATCATAAGAGGCATTTGAGAGCTTGAAGAGGCATAGGGTCATCGAGTGGTTGAGTCAATTATAAGACTAGTACTAGGGGGAGAGTGAGACTGAGAGTGAGGGAATGACACCCATTCATGATTTATTATACCTTGATATGATGTATATGTCTTGAAAACTTTGTTATATATATGGATACTGGTTTTGATTTTAAGTCATGTGTACTATGTTATGGGATTTGAAATATATTGTTATATTTGTTATAAATGATTAATTAGAAATATTTGATTTGGGATTGATTTCAAGGTTATGTATGTTTTGGTAGATAACATTTTGGGATGTGATTTGACCATTTCATGATATGTTCAACTATGATGTTTAGGTTTGATTTGTAATCATATGTGAGAAAAAAATTTGTTGGTTTTGTAACTGGTAAACTATTTTGGTAAAGTGAATTGGTTTAAGATAGGAAATAATAGGACATTGGTAAGGTTAGGATTTTTATAAGCTAGTTTGGTTATTGATGGTTATTTGGAACTAGTAACCTTAGTTGTTAGTAGAAGGAGATGTAAGAGATAGTTTTATATTCAATTCCCTAAGAGTGGATCAAGAATACAAAGGTTGGTCCTTTCGCTCCATCATTGCCCTCTAAGTGAAGACATGTAATCATGTGTGTGATAAGCAATGTTTGGATTGTGTGCCCAATCCCTTTGATTAGGTGGATCAAGAATACAAAGGTTGGCCTTTTGGCTCCATCATTACCATGTTAAGTGAATCTACGAATTGATATTGATATGAATGTGTGTCAGATCACTATTTGAACCTTGATGGACAACTTAACAAGTACCCATATTTCTGATATTATGTAAGAATATGATTTTTTTTTGATACTATATGTGATGCACTAACTATAGCTATACATAGAGACTCTACAAAATGTAACCTCACAAGATGTGTAACTAAAACTTTGTGTTATAGAGAAGGATCATCTATCTATAATCATAGTGGATTGTTGTGTGAAATAACATCCTATGTCATTTTTTGTGATACATATGAGTGAGAAATAGATTGAGATAGAGATGAACCTTATGATAGGGGCTCATCTAATTTCAATCATAGTGGGTTGATATGTGAAATAGGTCCCTAAAAAATTATCTATAGTGAATATCTATTTGTATCAATAATCTTTGATGTGGGTTCATTTAATCTTAATCATAATGGGTTGCTACATGAGATAGGACCCTAAAAATCCAACCATAGTGCATATCTCTCTACAACATTACTCTGATGTGGTGCCTATGACTGTGTTAGATATGTATATGGAACTACATTATGTACTCCTTAGAATAAAATATTATATATAGGCTAATCTCATTATATTAGTTTCAAAACATTTTTAGTATCTGGAATATGATATCTCCTCTGAGGCTCTGTCCTAGAACCCACATTACTCTCATGATGAGTGAATGATGATTATTATGAAGGAATGTCCTGAGACGACTTAGTGATGGATGAATGAGGTCTAAGGTTCCATGATGGAGGAGATCTCAGTGCCCCCTATGTGAATGCGATGATTACATTATAAACATATATATTAATCCAATCTTTGAGTCTATAATAATCATCATCTTTATGTCCATGGATATAATGATAGTTACAAAAGGGCTGATGTTGTTGTTTCTATAGGAGATGTGGATCTCATCAATGAGTAGAAGGCAATGTGATTAAACTCATATCAATTAGTGTTGATTATATAACACATGGGTTGTCCCACTATGAATCAAACTATATTGGTGCCTTTTTATTGTTATTTATAGTGCATACTATAGGTTGTACTCTAGAGACTAGATCTCTATTCTTAACCAATTATTTTTCTAGTTGTGGTCTCCTATTTTTTTTAGGACATGGTGGATGTTGTGTACCAAGAGATATAGATGTAGATACTACTATGAAATCTAGAGTAATTTGATCAATTGAATATACCTCAATCAATCCCAATTTCTTTTACAAAACTAGAAACTTATAACATAAGTGTCTAAAATAAGACTGTATCTAATATAATAGATGATCAAGAAGAAGTTGATGAATTACCTTAATAAATATATGTTGAATCTCTAAATCTACTAGTTTATGGATCAATCTTAACATGTTCATCTATAATCATAAGATATAATCACTAACTAGCTCTGAAGTATCTTGATGCAATGTAGCAAGTTTCTCATATTTAACATGAGGGCTCGTGTTTGCTATGTAATGTCTAATAAATGCCTCATCTAAGTCATCATATGTGTGCAAAGAACAAATAGGGAGTAGAGGAAATAATAAATTTTATGCCTCCCTCACTGATGTATATTCAAATAATTTGAGTAGAATCAAAGGACTCACATGAGATGGCAAAGTCTTTTGAAAGGCTTGAAGGTGTAAAATTAGATCTCTAGTTCAATCAAAGTGAGGCAATGATGGTATTTGTAAATTCTTAGACAATGAAACTTTTACAAATGTCTTCATAAGAGGGTTACCATGTAAATAATTTTCATCCATCCAAGACTTATAAGCCTTGTTTTTCAAGGTAAGGAGATGAACTTGGTGTTGTGATTCACCTAATGCATACATCAAACAAATAATCTACAAAGATGGTATATTAGCATCTTAAAGTGGCTCATTTAATTATTAAATTAGATCATTTATTTTAGCCATGGGAATGGTACATTTAGAATTTTTTTCATAAAGAGGGGGTGTGCTCACTTGAACCTTGGGAGTAATGGTAACTTGGACCTTACTAGAGGGATGTGGGATACCATTATATATAGGTGAAGAGTGAGAAATGGGTTCTACTAAAGTGAGGGGTGGCTTGAGAGATTCATTGGTATTTTTATCTTTTAGTGATTCAGATTCTAATTGAGTAGAAGATATGATGTTATCACTAACATATGTATTATTTTAAATAGAGTCATGCATAAGAGTATAAACATCATTTGGTAGTGTATTATGTTTGAGAGGGGGATTGAGAGAAGAGTTAGAAACATGAGATGCATTTTCTTCTTCATTATGTGCATAATAATCATCATTATTCCATACATTATCATAATTGAAATATTTTTCATAATCACTCTCATTTTCATATTAATTTGCATGTTCACTAGCATATTCATTATCACTTCCAACATTTATAGGGAGAGGTGTAATATAAGAATTTTATTATTTTATAATATGTAATAAATTATCATTTGAAATTGGAATATTATGCGCATCTATATTATCCATAGATGGAGTGTATGCATTATTTCCATTTTCTATATGAGAAGTAAGAGAAGAAGAGTTTTCATTTAGATCTTTTGAACTATGCATTGGCAATTTGAATCTATGGCATTAATATTGTTGTAATTTGAACATAGAAGTAATGTGTGTGTGTGTGTGTGTGTGTGTGTGTGTGTGTGTGTGTGTGTGTGTGTGTGAGAGAGAGAGAGAGAGAGAGAGAGAGAGAGAGAGAGAGAGAGAGAGAGAGAGAGAGAGTTATCACCAATAAGAGGTTTACTTGGAAGTGCATGACTATTTTGTTCATTTGGTGAATTTTTCATAAGGGAATGAGGTGAAAAGTACATTTCCTTTTTATCAAAATTATTTTATTTAGAAGATGGAATAAAAAAAGATAGGTTTGAGAAAAGAATATGTATCTATTTTATCTTCACTATCATTTTCAAATGTATCATCATATTCCTCATTACAACACTAGTAATTGTCTTCATTGTAAATGAAATCATTTTCCACATTTTTAGCTAATGTGTAATTTTGCAAATTTGTCTATTTATTGTCATAATTATGAGAAAAATTTAGAAATTTATCTATGGGATGAGAGGGAATAAGTGGCTTAGTGTCCATTTATTTCTTTCACCAAAGATAATATTGAAAAGTACTATTACACAAATAAATGCAAAAATAACTACTAACATAGAGATTTTGAGAATATTTTTGACTATCCAAATGATTTGCAAAATATATAAGATTCTTTTGTAAAAATTGAAAGGAAGGAAGCTTGGGGTTTGAGGAGATAGTTTGGAAATCTAGGGTTTTGAGCTAGGGTTTTAGAATTTTTGAAAATAATGACAATAATTTAAATTCTAAAATATAATTTTGAATAGGATAAATTCACAAAAAAATATATATAAAAATCATAATCTAGAAATTAAATTTTTGCACAAAATAACTACTAATATTTGGATTTTGAAAATAATTTTGATACTCCAAAAAATTTGTAAAAATTCCATAATATTTTTCTAAATATTGTAAAGGAGGACTTGGGGTTTGAGGACCTAGTTTGGAAATCTAGGATTTTGAGCTAGGGTTTTAGAATTTTTTAAAATTATGCAATAATTTAAATTCTAATAAATAATTCTGAATAGGATAAATGCACAAAAATTTTAAAATTTTTTTATATGTTTGGAATTAAATTTTTGCACTAAATATAAAGGAAAAACCCTAATGGTACCTAGGGTTTTAGATTTGTTTAAAGTAAGTCAATTTCACCAAATGTGTTAGTATTTTTGGAAAACTAAGGTCTATTTATTAAATAATAAAGGGTCTAAAATTATAGAAAAAATCCTATTAAGTATAGTAAAATATAGGTTTTTATCAAAATGAATTACATAAATTACAAAGAGAGAGAAATAACTTATCTAAAAAAGGCTAAAGTAGATGATTCAGGAGTTAGAATCTACTACATAGGTTTGGGACAGTGTCAGAAATCTAGATCTAGATTTATATTTGTGAAAGGACTAGAGTACTAAAATAGGAGACCCTAGTGTCTGGTGATATTGTCCTTCTTTTCTACTATTGTCTTGAAGTCATGAGATTTCTAGGTTTTATCTACTATTTTGGTATGAGCCTATGTATGAAATTTCCAAGGCTAAATGTCAACAGAGCTCACTATAGATCCATTTCAATTTCTAAACCCTAAGTCTATCTACACACACAAAATAATAAATACATCAAAATCATAAGGGGGAAAAATAGGTTAGAGGAAGTATAATCACATGATCTAGAACCCCTACTATCCTAATCACTGCCCACATTAACCCTCAATCTAAGGTCTTAGATCAAATTTAGTTATCCCTTAGGGGATGTGCATAATCAATGTGCATGGTAGATGCAAGAATGAAATTTTGTTTAGGCCCTTCCTTGATCAATCATGCAAATATATGTGTGATGTAGAATGTTGATCTATATTATTAAGTTATTTTAATTATGTAATGTGTCAAAGTAGAAAGTACTAGATATAAAATGCCTTATTTAGTCCTTTATATAAGAGACTCTTTATTTTGAATTTGGGAGGTTTATTCACATTTGGATAACATTGTAAAAATTAAGGACGAAGCTAATAAAGGGGATGAAACTAATTAAGTGAGGGAAACTAATCATTGGAGCTTAAATTACCTTAGATAGGACCATTGAAAATGGACACCCTAGGGTCTAACATTATACTCCAATCTTATCATTCCTATCCTATAGGATCAAGACCTAGGGGATGGAATAAGCATGTGAAATTTGACTTGGATGATGTGGAATGAGGTTTTTTAAGTCTATGGATGAATAATAATAAGAAAAAATGTGAATCAAGCTTGAAATAAGACCAGGATGAGTAAAATGAAATACATGGCTAAATGTGAATAAAGCTCATATTCTCTAGTCAGAGTCTTCTATGAAAGTACATAATATGTGTGGTTTCTTGACAAATTTAGGGTGTATACACTCAAAAATTTATAATTAATCCTGATTCTATCAATAGTAATTGAAATTTATATTATCATATTATATTCAACTAACTTGGTTAAACTAGAAACATAAATGGTTAAGTGGCAGTTCTGACTAGAACTAAAAGAAGAGCAGTTGAAGAAACTAAAGATGTGAGAAATACTTCTAGTGTTCCTAATTTTGTGTCAAATAATTTCAAATATAAGTTTTTTATTCATATATCTTATAAGATTTATAACATAGAGATAGTGAAATTTCCCCAAATACCCCTAACTAGAGAACAACTAGTGGCTCAAAAGTTGCAACCAAAGGTTAGTGGAACATATTTTAACATTATTGATCAAATGAAGAAATAAAATTTTAGTATTATCATATGGTATTACATTTATATCCTAGTTAAAAATGACATGTTGATTTAATAACTTTTGTATCTCAAGGTATCTAAAGAACCAGTTGAGAAATAAGTAGTTATCTTGGCCAATTCAGACTAGAAAATCAAGCAACTTGATCAGAAGATACATAACATGACAAAGGTGGATAAATACAATTTAAAGTCAATAAATACCCCTCCCTTTTAAGTCTCTTTGATAGTAAGTGATTATTTAGTCCATAATTGTATGGTAGATAGTGGAGCTAGTAGCACTGTCATGCCCAAACAAATTACAGATAAGCTTAGTCTTGTCTATGAGCCAAATACCAAAGGAGTATTGTAATTAGATGGACCACATATTAAAATATTATTCATGATAAAATTATGTAAATTTTACATTACATGCTTTCCCCAATTTTATTATTTATCAAGATGTAGTTGTAGTGGACCTACCTCCCTCTTTCTCCATGTGTCTATCAAGATATTTTACTTAATGAATTGGATGATATTTGTTAGATTATTAGACCTATATAATGTTAATAAATAGGTATGGAAATAAGGTTGAAATAAATTCTTATCCTATTAAAATATTTAATTTGGATCCATATATGCCAAGGATGGTAAACACTAATTTGTTATCTTAGACAAGGTGTTAGAAAATAGTGAGGTTAAATATAAATCACCTCTAGATGGAGTCCCAGATAATTTCATTGATGAATGGAAATTGATATACATTATCATTATGCCTATAATTTATTTGAATAAAAAATGACTTGGCGTATATTTTATTAATTAAAATGATTCACCAATTCTAACATTAATGAAAGATGAGTAGTCTAGTGATGGATTTTGATAGCTATATTTTGATCGATCCAATAATAAACATGAAACTAGAGATATAATGATGTTAATTTATCCATTTAATCAAATGTATTTATATTCTCTCAATATTTAATTTTTTTTCCAATAATGTCACTAAATATGAAACACTAGTATATGGTTTGCAATGGGCAAGAAAGCTAAAGGTTAATTCCTTACAAGTCTTTGGAGATAGTAAACTAGTAATTCACAAAGTAAGGGGACTTAATATATGAAATAACCCACTAATTATTTATGATAATCATATATTATGGGACATATTTGAATACTTTCAAGCCTTCAATATTCAGGGCATATCAAGAAATTAGAACAAGCATGCAGATAGGCTAACTATTATTAGATCACAATTCGGTATCCCAGATAATATAAAAAGGGACAAAGTCCAATTACACATCAAGGTAGTTTTGAGACCTTATATCATAGATAACCATGAAAATTGGAAATTATTTGGGGATGATAGCCATATTGTCAAATTATTACAAGATCAAGCTAAATTCTCCTCAAGGAATCAAGACAAGCATTTACAATAGTATGTTGATTAGATTTTGAAATTAAAGACAAACAAATGGCCTAAAGGACTAGTTAGCCTATAAAATATATTTAGTATTTATGATGAATTAAGAAAAGAAAAGTTTGATTTATCAACCAAGGAAGAAAACTACACAAATGTAGAGAGTATAACTAGTAAAAATTTAAAGCTAGGTAAAGTTTACACATCTTAAGAGAAATAAGCTTTTAATAAGTTATGTTCAAAAAATTTAGATGTATTTTCATGGCAGTACAGTGATCTTAAAGTTATTAATTCTATTCTATCTCAACATACCATTGAGTTAGAAGATGAGACTAGGCTAGTCAGCTAAAAGCAAAGGCTAATCAATGTAAAGCTTAAACCTCTAATGAGAGCTGAGTTACATAAGCTCATTGAGTTAGTCATAATATTTCTAATTAAGTACTCAACTTAGGTAGAAAACCTTTTTCTAGTATGGAAACTTTGTGGTGAAATAAGGCTATGTGTCAACTTTCATGACTTTAATAAGGCCTCTCTCAGATATCACTATCCATTTCCATCAATGGAATACATTTTATATCTAGTTATAGGTCCAAAAAGGTTTTCTTTATTAGATTGTTACAATGGATATAACTAATTTCTGGTTAAACAAGAAGACCAGTAAAAAACAACCTTCACCACAAAGTGAGGGACATTTTCATATAGAAATATGCCTTTAGGTTTATCTAATGTTGGATCCACTTTTCAGAAGGCTATGGACATGGAATTTTAGGGTCTCCTTGACAAATTTATTCTCTTTTATCTACATGACATAATAATATTCTCTAATAATACAAATGCGTATGTGATTCATCTCATATAGGTGTTTAAATAGTGTAGAGAATTTGGAGTGTATTTGAACACAAAAAAGTGTGTTTTCTTTGTTCATTAAGGTAGGCTTCTTCGACATGTCATTTTAAATAAAGGTACAAGCATAGACCCTGATAGGATAGAATCAATTCTTATAATAATATTTCCTAAGTATAAGAAATCCTTGTAAATATTTTAAAGTAAGATTAACTTAATAAAGAGATACATTTAAAAAATTTCTACTTTAGCTAAGCCACTTACAACCATGTTAAAGAAAGGTCAAAGTTTTAGTTGGTCTAAAGAAGGAGTGAATTTTTTTGAAGAAATCAAGAAAGCTATATTTAGTGATCCTACACTCCTAAACCTTGATTTTACAAAATATTTATTCTTATATAGCTATGTTAATCTTGACATAATATAAGGTATTCTCATGTAGTAGAATAAAAAAACATTAGAGCAGCCAATAGCCTTTTTCAATCAAGGCTTAAAAAAATATGAAAAAAGGTATTATTTTGTTGAGAATCACATTATTTTAGTTATAAGGTCTCTTAAAAAAAATTGGTACTTGTTGTCCAATAATAAGATAAATTTGATGGTTGCATATCCAAGTGTCAAAGAATTTATTTTGAACAAAGATATAAGTGACAAAAGAGGTGATTGCATAACCAAGGTCATGGAATATGAAATTGTTATCAAAGTCATAAAGTTGGTTAGAGGCAAAAGACTTTGTGAACATCTAGCCCAAGACTTTTAGGAGTCTAATGAATAGACTATGGTGTAAAATGATCAAAAACATGTAAGTAATCAAGATTTAACTTCTATCTAGTTCCAAGATATGTTAATATATCTACAAGATGGTATTTAACCTTCTAATCTCACTCTTTCAAAGAGGATATATTTTAGATTACATTCAATTCCTTTTCTCCTTGTTGATAATGTATTATTAAAAAAGGATATAAATGGTATACTAATAAGATGCATAAAACCATGTCAAACATAGAAGTTACTTGAGAAATTCCATGATGGACATGGTGGAGGACATTATTTATACAAGATTATAGATCACAAGATTATGAAATGTGGGTATTACTGGCCATGTTTATTTGGTGATTACCATGTATGGATCAAAAAATGTAGATAGTGTACCATGTTTGTTGGAAAAGTTAGACTTATAGCCTTATCTCTCCAACCAATTTTAATTAATAAACCCTTTGTCCAATGGGGATTGGATTTTATTACTGTTATTAACTACCCATCAAGCTCGAGACCCAAGTGGATCCTAACTACAATAAGTTATTTTACTAGATGGATAGGGGTAGTAGCACTAAAAAAAGCCAATGAAACTAGTGTTTTTAGGCTTATATGAACGTTTAATTACTACATTCAAGGTCCCTTCAACTATAATTTTTGATAATGCTATGGATTTTATATGATTTAATATCAGCCAATGGGTAGTTCAACATAGTATTTTTCTTAGTACCTCATCAAACTATTATCCACAAGGTAATGGCCTTGTTGAATATACCAATAAGAATTTATTGAAGATCATCAGGAGAACTATAGAAGACAATAAGAGATCATTACATCTCAAATTGAATTCATCTCTATGCATTTATAGTATTACCTATAAAATATCAATTACCAATTCTTTGTATAAATTCATATATATTAAAGAAGCAATAATGCCTATTTCTCTTGAATTCCTTGCTTTGGAATTAATGCATCATCTTGAGCTTTTAGAGACTGAACCAATGGAAACAAGATATGTTGAGCTCATTAAGCTAGAGAAGTCAAGACATTAGGCCATGTTGGCTATGGAGGCCCATTAATAAATGATAAAGATATCTTTTGACAAAGGAAATTCTTCAAGAAGTTTCCAAGAAGATTTGGTCCTCAAGTAGGATGAGGATAGAGCCAAGCCAGGAAAACACACAAAATATTATTCTCTCTAGAGTGGACCATATATAATTTCTAGTTGTAAATCCCATAATTCTTTCTAGATAACAAGGATAAATGGTGAATAACTTCCTATCCTAGTTAATGGGATACATCTCAAACACTACTATTAAGGAAATCTAAGTCCCCTGTACATAGTTTTTTCTTGTTTTTCTCCATGTGTTTTTTAACACATTAGTTAGTTTCCTTTCTATTTTTTTCTAAATAAGTGCTTATTTATTATAAAATCATTTATTATTTTAGTTAAAAATTTTTTAGGTTTGTTTCCATTATAGTTTGTTTTCTTTCCTTATTGTTGGGATTTTTCTATCTTTACAAGTCAAGAGGTTATCTTATAGTCATGTAATGGTCCATTTATTATCTATTATGATCCAAGATTTATGTATAATGTTTAAATCTGAGCATATCAGGCATGCTTCATATCCAAGTCACTAAATATGTTGGCCACTTTTTGGCCTACATACAAATCTTTCAAGGACTTAACAATGTTCATGATTGAAAGAAGGACCCAATGATAAAATAAGAAGATCATTTTGCTTGAAAACCCTTTGAAACGTCTTAATTCCACATAAATTGTAATTTTTCATCTTCTAAGGATAGGTCCAAAAGTTGTATAAACCCCATGAAGTGTTAAGAGTGCTTGGAATATATATTGAAGTACATGGAGTTTATCTAGTTCCTCATTGTGTTCATCTTGACATTTGAGTAGAGTGGTAAAAAAGTTCATGTAGGTAGTTTACCGATGCTATATCTTTCACATGTAGTAGTTTGTATAGAAAATGATCATATGGGATCACTTGTTTTGGTCCCAATTTTCTACATGTCAGGTTCTAGATTATCTTCTAAAATGAGAAAGAAGTTACACACATGAAAAGTTAGGCTCCTAAGCATTTTCTCTAGATTTTTCATATTTAGGAAAATAAGCTAGAACATCGACAAGACATCTTGTAAACCAGATATTAACTAGTCAACTCAAATATTTTATATCTTCATTCACAATTCTTTTGTGACTAGTGGATTAATTGGGTTTGTTCCTTTTGACCTCAAAGAACATATCTAACAAATTTATCCCCTCCATGATTCATGCATTTCAAAATATAAATTGTTAAAGTTGATCAAGTAATGAATGACAATCATGTGAGTATGAAAATAAAGATACTGTGGAAATCCATATGAGCTTAAATTTGATGGTCTATGGCATGTCAAATACATTTTCACATACATCAAATGAAGTTAGCGTGAACATTAATTTTAATCAAGGAAATTAATCATTTAGGTTCAAAAGGTCCTTAAAAGTCTTGAAGGTGGTCAAGATCTAATAGTCTGTGGGAGCCCTCATACTAACATATAAGATCTAACAATTTGCATTGGAGTGAACCAAGTTAGAAGGTCCCCATGTTAAAACCTTTAAATATATACAAGTTAGACATAATCCAATGTTTTAGGATAATCAATCCAAGATCCAATAGAGAAAAATAATTGACAAAAGGATGCATCCAAGCTAAATCAAGGGCTCATGTTCAACCATACCAATGATTGAATGGAGCACAAGAATGGATGAGAAAGTGAGACCAAGGAGACCTATGGTGCACATGAGCTCATACATCCTGATCATATGGTGAGAGTGAGTCCAATTGGTTAGTGAATTCAAAGAGCTAATGAGTCAAAGAAAAGTGGCATAAGGACATTTAGTTGGTATAAAATCAATGGCTTATGGTAATTCATGCATAGATAGATCAATGGAGTGAGGTAGATTCAATAAGTCAGTGTATCTATGGATCTAATGAACATAAAGATAGTTGAGCATGATGTAGATAGTCCATGTTGGAAATTGACAACCAATAAGAGAAAGTAATCTTTATACATTTTTGGTAAAATTCAAAGAATTTTAAATAGACCCATGCAAAGCAAATGTCAAAGATCAAAGCTTGAAGTTGAACTAGAGTTGAACCAGTGCCACAGCTTAAAGACCAAACATTACCATTAATGCTCCATATAATAGATATTTTGGGTTTAATACAAAAGGCAAAGATAAATTAGTGACCTTAAAGCAAAGTAAGGTAGTTTGAAAACATTCATAGATATTGTGACTATGTGAAAACCAATGGTCTAAGATTGGTTTTCACACATAATAGACCTATGTCTCACTTATCATCATTGATCATTTTTTACAAGTATAGTTGGCCACCTAATATAGATGTGGCACTTTTCAACCAATTCCAAGACATGATCCTCATCAATAGATCAAGTGGAAGTAGCATGAAGTCTTGAGATAATGACCAATGGATGAATAAGGATAGTGAACATTCAACTATTTTGCAAGGCCTTTGAAATTATTCCTTCTTGATAAGATCCTAACTCATATACATCCTCAAATTGGTGATAATCTGTCATAATTATTTGGTCCTTTTCCAACACATAGTTCTCTCTCTCCTTTTTATATAAATGCAAACTTCTAAGCCTTAAAATTGATCCCTTTATCTCTCTTTTTGGTATGACCAGACTCCACTAAAATTTATACAACACCTTTTAATGCAATAAAGATTGAATGTCATCATTTTATAATCTAGATTAAAGTGTGTTATATGAATTCATGCACTATTTTTGAGTGAATAGATGTTCCTCACTTATGTCTAAGTTTTCCTCACCTCTAGGAAGGACTTAATAGTCTTATAGGTCATTATAAGTGCAATCTACAGTTTATTATCTAGTTTAAAAGTGGATATTTACCCTCTTACTAATATGGTAACTGATTAATGCCTTGTTCTAAAATATTTATGTGTGATTGATGTTATTTGGTCTAAAAAGTATCTCATAGTGTGTTTTATATGAGTTGGAGTGATCAAATCATTGGTTCATCACCTCTTTTTTACATGATTTTATAATTTTTGTCAAACTCTCTCCCTTTTCCAAGCAGGTGATAGTTTAGGTTTAGTATAGGTGGTAGATCCATAATGAAGATGGCCTTCTCCAGAGGTCTAATCCACTTTTAGGATACCCACTACCTAGGATAAATCCCATGTTGGATTATATTTGAGTAGGAAGATTTGAACAATCCCCTCCTTAGCTAGGGTGAAAATCTAGAACCCAAACACTACCTTCTTAGCACCACCATCTATGTGTCCTACCCAGATAGTCAACTTGTAGAAATAATATATGTATTCCTTAACTATCATATAATTTTTACTCAATTTTTGAATTCTCTTGAACAAATTAGTCTGATAATCCTTAGGCAATAACTTGCCTTTCATCTTGGCCACCATCCTATCCCATGACTTTATCTTGTCTTTACCTCTTCTTCTTCTCTCTTCATAGATGACATTCAACCACAAGGATGCATGATATTTTATCCTTGTTACTAAAAATTTCACATTCTTATCTTATTTCACCTCTTTGTAATCAAAGTATTTATCTATGGTTGTAATTTAATCCACTAACTCTTCCACATTCAGGCTACCCTCATACATGGGCACTTCCATCTTGGGTTTTAAACCCACTCAGAGAATTTATTTAATAAAACTTTATTATAATCTTCCTTCATCACCTTCATCTAATATATATTTATTATTAGTCTCATCCTCAACATCATACATATCACCCTATTTTATCTCTCTTCATTGTGCCAACTCAATGGCTTGTAATCTTGATTGTAGTTTCCTCATCTCAACCACCATAGCATCTACTACTTGCAATATCCTTTGGTTAATGTTGTTTCTCCTCATCCTCTACCTACCATTATTTATTTATATCTTCCCAAGACCTAATAATATATAATACCAAAATGATGTAGATAGATGGAAGAAGTTACTCACACTTGGCTTAATCAAAATGCTCTTCAATGGTAAAGGATATGTAATTAATTTTTTTATGCAAATATTTGGAGGTTTATTGATGTCTTCTTGATTATTATGGACTATATTATACTATTACTTCTTAGATAGTATTATTTATCAATTTATAATACTTTTTTATGCACCAAGTTACCTCACAAATATCGTGTAACCTGTCCTTACATAGTCTACTAGTCCTAATTTGCTTTTTATCAAGAATACAATCCTCTACCTTGGTACTATCAAGTAAAAAATCAATTCTAAATTTGAAAAATATCATTAATAATATTAATATCTCTCTAACTAAAAATTTTAGGGGATATTCCATGGAAAAATCTCTCAAAATCTTCATATTCCTTTTGAAATCTCTAGTCATAGGTTTCTTAGCATCTGTAGGTGCTCGAGTCCTCTCTAACTACAATTTGACACTTTCAATTTTCGTTTCAAGACTTGGTAATAGTTAGTTTATGTATATTTCTTTCCCAATCAACTTTTCCAATAAATTAACTCACTATTTTACACCTTTGTTCATGGGTTTTGTGACATTCTTGTTTATCCTACACACAAAGGCCTATGTGGCAATCCAAAGAACATTCTAATTTAGAGTATTTAGTTCTTTATGAAATTTCAATGACTTGTAAGGTCTCGTGAGGGATTTTTCCAACATTCTAAATGTTTTTTTTAATTAAAAAAATACGTTTTAAGACTTTTGTTCATTTCTTTAGATTTTATTATGTTTTTCCCTATGTTCATAGTCAATAGTTACAAGAAATTGAACCTGTATGTGCTATCTTAAATATCATTGAACTAAAGTAGTGTTTAAAATTTTTAATAATGATTATTATAGATTCTAAATAATGCAACTCAGCCCTTGTAATCAATAAACTATCCATGAACTCTTCTTTTTTATTACATGCTCATCATTTTATCTTATTTTAGAATGCAGACCTAGTCTGTAGACTTTGTTAGTTTTGTATTGTAGATTATAGTTTCAAAATTAATTCTAAACTTTAGAAAACATCAAGCCAAGTCCTCAACACCTTCATTTAACTCTTGTAACAAACAAACATCCTAGTAAATGTCTTTGTAGCACACCTTAATAATATTTTTTGCTCTATTTATTTGGGTAGATAAATATCTATAAGACAAAGAAAAATAAAAAAAATAATAATATGTAATTTACTAAATGAATCCTCGAAGGATATCTTAATCAAAAAACCAAAATTACCAATCCTTTTTTTATCATAAGAATCATCATAAAGTTAAGAGCAACTTAAAATAGAGTCTTTCTACATCACATATATAGGAATAAAATAGGGAATAACGTTGTTTTTTTAATCCAATTTCAATATCTTCATTTTTTCTTTTTGGGATTAAAAATACTCCTAATTCAAACAACAATGATAAAAAAAAATGGATTTTTTTTCAATACCTAAATTTTTTTCCATTCTTATTCCAAGCATAACTAACTAAAAACTACTTTCTAATGGTCATTCCCAAGACATTTGGAACCTTGGCACAAATTCCAAGGTTGTTGTCCATACAAGGGACCCATGTATATGTAAAATTTATTGAATATGTCATTATTTATGATTCCTAATAACTTTATACACCCTAAACATGTTATTAGACTATAAAATGACTAAACAAATAGAAATTTGCTTAAACAAACATGATTATGAGTCATCTAAAAGGATGTTCCTACATCAAAACACAACCAATTAATCAAAAAATTGTTATTAATAAGGAAAAAATCATGATATTTAAGGGTAAAATGTAGAACTAATGACAAAATTGTTATTGTGTAAGTAGTGATCTTTTGTAATGTCATGATTCCAGAGAGCAAAATTATGACTGCACAAATCATCTTCATGACTTTCAAAAAATGTCTTTGGGACTCCAAATTTCACCTATTATGATCAACAAGATTAAATTTTTACATGAAAATTGTTAGGAGGATGCTCTAAAAGGACTTGGGAGTAACATTGTGGGATCCAAATCCTATTAGGTGTGCCAACATGTGGACAAGGAATATGTAGAGCGGAGTTTAGTCTTGTGGTAATCCAAGAAATAAAACTCAAATAAACATACTAAAATCATAACATCTCCATCCTAGACACTAGGGAAAGCATAGGTAATAAAAATACATATGAAATCACAACTAAAACATAAAATAACACACTATTTTACGTTCCTTGGAGCTATAAATGGCTTGTTAAATGGATTCCTCAACTTATGCATCAAGATGTGTTTGACAATAAATCTTTCTTGGCTCCTTCTCTCCTTAACACCTTGGGTTTGATTTATTGGCTTAATATTTGGGGATGATAACATTACTTGCATAATGCTTATGGAGTAAATCTTGTATAATAACTCTACAATATCCAAGCTTCAGAAATGAAGGGGTATGACCTTGTATTTATAGCCTTAAAAATTAACTCTCACCCAAGGTGAGTTAAGGTTAAGTATAAACATGGAATGGGTTAAAAATAAATCTGGGTGAGTTGAGACTAACTTAAGCTGAGTTAATAGTTGTCATGTAATTATAATTTTCAATTACTAGTCATGGATCTCAAATTAGATATTTTGTGATATTTTAGAAGAGCTTGACAACTCATAAAAGCAATGATGAAAGGGCTTGATATTTTGAATTTTGGAATTTCTATTTTTAGATATTCATTAATTATAAATGGATAATTCAAATAAGAATTTAATATTGTTTAATTAGATGATTAATTTTGATTATTATGTTTTCTCCTTAAATATTTGATCAAGTGCCCCACTCAATGGGTCCATAGGCCAAATTGACAGTTGTTATGCCACAAGGTAATTAGGGATGAATCCATGAGAGGTTATTATTTCATATAGGATAGTATCCCAAATAGGGATGCCTTAGCATGACTTTTAGCATTGATGAATTATGCATGGCTAAATCTAGGGAATTTATTAATTCCTAGGCATAATTTGTAATAGTTGGTAGGAATCAATCCAAGGTCTGATGAGAAACTAGTTGTGGTTAATTTTAAGTGTAAAAAAAATCCCATTTGAAATATCCTCCAAAGACCAATCCCAAAATAAGATTAACATATTCCTCCCTGCATATAAATAGGAGAACCAAAGGTTAAATACATTTTTTCTCCCTTCCAGAGGAGGAAAGTATCCACTACATAACCTGAGAAAGAACTTCTCCATAATTTTTTCCAAGGGAAAGATAAACCCCTATATATACCCCATCATCAGAATTTAGATCATCATTATATCCATCCTCTTTCTAGATATTATCCCACCCAAAGCTGAATTCAAAAAAAAAATCTATTACCCTACTCTACTCAGCCATATTTTTATATATGTTAAAATTTTCGGATTATATCCAGGGAATTCCTATTAAAGAGGGACATGTGGGTGGGCATAGGTTCATAATATCGATCAATAAGTCCATAGATGTATTCACCCCATTATTCCCTACATCAAAAACATGGATAAGTAAAATCCCTACCTCAAGGTTCCCACATGGCCACTTTGATAATAACTCATAAAGTAGATTCACCATGGGAACTGAACTTCGATGGATGAGTACAAACTACTTGTACCTAACCAATACACCAAACCCCTTGTGAATATAATCATTATGTTTTTATAATTAAGCCTTTAAGTAATCTTTTAGTTTCATTTAGATGATGTTGAAGTATTAGCTTAGTTAAATTCATATGATGGATTTGTGTATAATTAGTGTTAATTGGATTCACAACTTAATTGTTGTTTAATATTAATTAATAACATTGATCATATTTGTATGGTTTGAATGTGGATGATTATTTAGATCATATTTTAATGTTGAGTATAATTATAAAGTAAAGATGACTTACAAAGCAATTGGCTTTATGGTTGAAAATATTTAACTATGAACCATTTAACAACTAATTATGTTGTATTATAAGGGGTAGAAACATGATTGTTCCTTTAAAGTGTCTCTAGATAAGTAAAGAAGCAATGTTACTTGTTAATTATATTATACATATTACTTATCATTTGTTTAGTATTTAAAACTCTTAATATAAGTATGTTTAAAACAAGATCATGGTTACTCTAGAGTATATTGTTATTATTATTGTTTAACTATAATCTTACTTCATTTTAATAATGAGTTATAAAAAGATCATGTTAGAAATATTCCTTCTAATTGATAAAGAAATTATAAGTTCAGATATTAAAAAACGTTTAGAAGTCTTATCTAGTAACCTAAGTTAATTAAATAATTTATACAACTGGTCATCAATGTTATTATAATTTTATCCACAACTAAAAAGATTGATACTTGTTAACATAAATATATTAAAAGTATATCTTGATCCTTGTTGATATAAGAATTTACTTTGATATGTTAGAGTAATATGATACAAGTTGGATTCATTTCCAATAATAGATCCTTTTTGGAATGTGGTTCAAACTTGTGTCTAAATTCAAAGATCAACTTAATTATTTAAATAATGGCCTATAATAAGATAATAAACTTGTTCATTAATGCAATAAAAAATCAATATCATAATTATTGTAATTAATACATTAGTTTTAATTAATGATATGGGGGCATTTGAACCTAACTTGTATTCATAATGAAGTTTATTTGATGAACTAAGTTGAAATAAGTATAATTAAAAGTCCTAAAGACCTAGTACATTTCACTTAACTTGTTAGATGACCTGAAAGAAAAATAAAATCATATGACACCTTCTCATGAAGCAAAATGAGATTAATTTCAATCTGTATCATGGGCTGGTGGTAAATTTTATGAATGTTCTTATGTGGAACTTAAGACTAGTTTTGAAACATAAAGATAAAAATGAATTTTATGTTATTATAATTTGATGCATTACATTGCCCACATAATTACCAAGTGATGAATATAAATTATAAGGGAATAATATATATTCCAAGGTATTTAGGATGGTTAATGGCCAACATGAATAAACTTATTTCAAAAATGATATGTTATATTGTCACTACTCATGTAGTTATGTTTATCATGATGAACCTAATGAAAATTGTCTAAACCTTAAGAATGATTATGTGGATCTAAGATAAATATGTAATATGCTAGTCCACTAGTGAAAATACACAAGTGCATTGATCCTTATGATGATCATGGTACAATGATCTTATGAATTGCACTTATGTATGGTTTTATTGGTATTAAAACTAAATGAAGGGTTTTAGAAAAAAAATAATTAATATTGTATTATTTTTTGAAATAGTTCTCCCACTGATCTATGCTTAATTTATGAATTTTTTATAAATATTTATTACATAATATTAGTATTATTATTCTTCTATTGAATCTATTTCTCTTTTCATAATTTTTTTGTAGAATTTTTTCTAGCTTACCAAATGAGGTACATACTATTTTATGCTATATATAGGTACTCAAGTGAGTTTATAAGTTATTGATAGCTTTTATAAGAAGTACATATATAAGGTACATAGATAGGCATATGAGAGTGTTCATATACTAAATTACCTCTATCATAATAATAAGTGGTTAAAATGCTTCCTAATGAATGTGTTGTTTATTTATTAACCTGGTTTAGTACCTATGTTGGTTGTAACATAGTTATGGATCTCATTATATTTTTCATGATAAATATATTTTTAATCCTCTTACCATAGTATATTATCTCAGTGTTATATTTTTTACGGTTATTACATGATCCTAAGACTCCCCTAATTTTTACATTAGTGAGAGTGGGGATTTAAATCTACCCTCAATCATATTATTATAATTGTCCTAAGTCATCCTAATAATACCAAGACCCTTCTAGAGATACTTTATGTCTATCTTGGAATAGGGCACATGGCTATTAGAAAAGAATCGCTAATTTTTTTATTTTTTTCCTTTAACAAAATGGCTAGGTGATTTTTTATCTTAAGAAATATCTCTTATTCCATTTCTTGGTAATTCCAAAAATCTTACAAATCCACTGAATCCTTATCATCTCTATATCCTATACATTTGGAGTTTTTCCACATTATTTATCTTACCTACTTAGGGCTTCCTTCAAATAATTTCAATTATTAAAAAATCATGATACTATGAGCATGGTTATTTCTCAAATTACAAACTAACCTTTAATTTTTGGGGTTGTTAAGCCCTTTAAAATTCCAAGATACTGTCTTCATTTTTTGTGAAATTATTGCCTAGTTTTAAGGTCCTTTAGGTTCCTTTGACAATATATTTAGCCATTTAATTAATTATTACCTTTTTTACAATGAGTCTTCTTGAAGATTTTTAATTATCTCTTACATCTACCTTATTCTACCTATATCTCATATTTAATCTCACTTGATTCCACTTGTCTTCATCAAACACTTTACTAATTGATTCATTGTTCTTAGTTAAGGAGCATTATCCTATTATTATTATTTTCATATATTGTATCTCTTAATTTGGTTCTTAGTTCCTTATTTAAATCAACTATTATTTGTAGTCTTCTCTTAATTTCTTGACCTTGTACTCTTTATTGATTTTTTATTTTTCTCCTTTATATCATTCCCCAATATCTCTTATTTATGTTCCCTTGTTGACTATCTGAGTTTTATTTGGTATATATCCTTAGTTTACTTAAGGTTTCTTGAGAACACATTATTTGATTATGTGTAAGCTACCATCTACATATAACCCTAATAAATCTCTATATCCTTAATGTCTCTCATTCTTTTTGAGCTAATTTTGCATTCATCATATAAAGGTTCTACCTTCTCAGATTGATGAAAACCTTTCATGCCTTTCACTTTTGGATTTAAATTTGAGTATAAAATTGGTTATATTTCATTAATTAATAATTTAATTCCTAATACAAGTATTTTAGAACTTAGGACTCCTTTGTATGTTGTTCGTGGAACCTTCTCTTCTATATCCTTCCCTTGATTTGGGTCACCCACTAGGGGAGATTTACTATTTTATATATTTTTTAGTCACCAACTCTAGTACAACCTCTTCAAAAACTAGAATTTTAAAAAGTATTACCTTATTCCTCCATAGATATTTCTATTTTTGCTTTCATTGATTAATTTTTTGGAAATATTTTCTTGCGTGGCCTTGCATGTTGCATTTATTACAAATATTAGAGTCCCTTTAAAACTTAATCTCTTTACTACATGATACATACTTAGAATTTAAGAGGATTGAGAATGGGATAGGTTTCTTTATCTAAATGTATACACTTAACCTTGCCACTACTATTCTTCTCCTTGATAACAACATTGGGTCTAATCTAATTCTATTGGTATAAAAATAACTTTAGATATCCCCATAATATTTGTAGGTTCCCATCAATCTAGGGTTATTACTAATTTATTAATTCACATAATTATTTCCTCCATAGAGTCATTACTTAGATTGAATATTGATTTCCACTTTTTAATAAATATTTTTTTTTCTTAAACATAAAGTAGGGACATTTGATCAAAGTTATAATAAAATATTCAGAGTTCAAGACAATGATGAGCTTTGATTTTACAGGAACACTCTTTGTATCTACCTATGTGGTTTCAAAATATAATGGATCAATTTCTATAATGAGAACTATGTTAGCTTGGTAGATATTGAATCTATCTAAAATCAATTTTTCAACCTTAGAGTTTTCTCTTTCCACAAACAAATATGGGATATTAAGGTAAACATCATTATCCTATGTCATAGGGATAGTCAACTATTGATCCATTTATCTTTTCCAAAAAAATATTTCCACCCATGTGGTTTTTTAATTTTTGTTATCCTTCATATAAATTATACTTTCCTCACATGATCCATACTCTAAACATTTTTATTATCCTTCATATGACTTTATAATGACTAGCCCTGAAGGTTCAACAATGTCTCCTATAGAAACCTCATATTCCCTACCTTTCAACTATTTTGAATTTTTATCACCTCAAAAAATACTCAAACAACATTTTTACATTTTTCCTCAAATTCTATTCCATAATTCCTCTAATAAAATAGAAATATTAATATAATATAACTATATAAAATCATAATATTTGAGACTATGTGTAAAATGCTTAGTTAACAATGTGTTATTACTTGCATACTCTATACAAACTACATGGAAAATAAGTAAATGTTAGTCATGATCACCTTTGTCTTCATGAAGAGGAATATTTGGATCTAAAAATATCATTAGGATATGGTAAGATACTTTTTTAGGAGATAAAGTGTCATGGAATAAGGTACCAGAATCTTAGGAAGGGCTAGCATGAGAAATGGTTTACTCAATATTAGCTATCTTGTCTTACAAGAGAATAAGGGATTACTCAAGGGAAGTATTGGTTGTAGTAGTGGGTGGGGTATATGTAGTGTGAATATGCATAGGCACAAATAATTAATGGAAAACATAAGATAATACTAGATTAAAAGGGGTAGAAGTGAATACGGCTATAGAAATAGAAGTAAGCTCAATGGGAGGAGTGATAACATTATAAGTATTGGATTTTCAATTGAGGAAGGGAAAAAAATTGAGGGAGAATACAAATTATATTTATTCTCAAATTTATATTAAATAAGTATGTAGATAAAAATATTCACCTCATTAGGGTAGCTTTGGAGACATTGATAAAATCTAGATGATTCTTTCACTTGATCTTAATCTACTTAATTAAGCTTATTTGTAGTAGGATGTGTTTCTTTCTCATGATCATATTCCTCATTAATACTATAATTATCAATTTTAATGTATATTTAATTTTCACCATCAGTTACCATTATGGAAGAGATCAAAAGGAGATCCATATGTGTAAAATGAGTACCAATTAATTTAGCACAACACATTAGACGCATATAATATAATTCAGAATAAAAAAATAAAGTATCCAAATCTATGATTTAAGAATGCAATGCAATAAGAAATTAAGGATGAAATGGTGATCTTTAAGGGTTTTGAATGATTTTAAGTGAAATTAATTTAATTCACCAACAAAGTAGAATACCATAAGTAGATCAAAATATGACTAAAATAAGGTAGAATATATAAGTTATTGATAATCTACTTTAAGGGGTAAACCTCCAAAACCTTAAAATAAATATAAAATTCATAACATGATGATCAATTTTTAATTACTACCTCATATTTATAGTGTACTTAGGCCATTGTTACTACATAGGCCAACCTAAATACCTAAATGAGCTCATACATAAATGTAATATGATAAGGAATGGGTTATGTAAGCCATAAGTCAACTAAACATATTCCAAAGCACACTATAGGCTAAGGGTGTACCATGCCCATTTATTGTAATAAAATGTTTACCTCAAAGTTAAAAATCTTTGGATGATAGTGCAATAAACATTCATCTTTCCATGTTACCTCTTCATGGTTCAGATTATTCCACTTGATTGAATAATCATTAATTAATCATCTTCACATCCCTTTAGTGCATGTATTAAGTGTCTTTTTAGGTTATAAAATGACTTGACCTTATTAATATATTTCTAGTAACTTACTCTAGGTATAAACTCTCTATTTTATTACCTTATTCAGGAGAGATACACAAAATGTAGGATTTGTATAATTGGACTTGGGTATATTCATATTTTAATCAAGCTTGTAAAAAAAACTACCAATTTTTTATGAAATCTTATAATGGATATAATACTTTAGATAAATTATTTGATACTTTTTATGTTGATTTTGAGACATATATTTATATATCCATAAGTGAAAAAATATGAAATCATCTATGTCAAAATGTCACTCACTCCAGTGTTGATCTATTGGTTTCTTAATTATATTTTATGACATGGCCAAAATTTCTCATAGACTAGCTAGTACCTCCTGTTGATGTGGAATTCACTCTTAAACATATATAACATTTTTAATTTCACCCTGAAGTATAAAGTGATGAAAAAGGGATGATATTAATAAGGCACAAAAAATTTATAAATTTTAGAATCGGTGTGTAAGGATGTATTATACCACCATTTTACTAGTGGTAGCAAATAACTCACCACTCTTTTTTATCAAATACAAAATAATGAAGATAACTTTCTTAGAATTTTTTGACTACCTTAAATTAACCATAAAATTAATATGATATGATTAGATATGGTCCAAATTATTGCCTAAACATGATAATAAATCCATCTAATAATTATTTGTAAAGATAGGATCATAATCACTTATAATTATATTGGGACTACCATGCAATATTTGAATTATATACATAAAATAAACATATAAAATATTATATAAAAATATATATGAAAAGGAAAAAAATGAGAATATTTTTTTGATCCTATCCAAAATTACCATGATGAAATTTTTACATTGAGACCTTCACAACATTGTACTAAAATTCATGCAATCCTCCTCTTGCCTATGGATAGGAATGGATAAACTCTACAAAAGAACTAGTGTCTTAATTTTTTAACCCTTGTTATAATGACAAATAATATATTAAAGAAAAAAAATATATGAATAACCCTTGTATCCTTCGACAAATAAATCATTATTTATTATCTCATAGGGTTTTAAAAATATTGAATGTCACTTATTTGATATGCATGAAAATCTGATCCAAGAACATCAAGCAAAAGTAGTCAATTTGTGTTTTGATCAATAGAGAGAGCCAAGTTTGGTCAAGTTTTAAGTTAATTAATGTAAGGAAACATATTAATTCCATTTGTGACTTATAAATTTTTTATAGGTCTTAAAGATATGTTATATGGTCTTTAGTTTTTTTCCCTCCAAAACAAGAAATTTGAAAACTAAAATATTTGCATTGAGTCTTGAGGGGTCAGATGCAAGTTTGAAGTGTTTAGATGAGTATGTTAGGGTCAATTAATATAATAAAGGTATGAAATGGTTGATAATTAGTCATATTTATAAAACTCATAAATTAGTAGTCATTTTTTTAAAGGTAACCATCTACCCATACGTTGGGTTCAAGAATTGGTTGTGTAACTACTTTCTAAGATTATGTTGAAATGGAGGGAAGAGAAATAATTTTTAGGAGATATGGCATAGGAGAGGATGATTGAGAGAGGAAAGGAATATAAAACAAAGGAATAACTAGGAGAAAAATAAAAATCGCTCTATGAACCTCTCAAAACTGGCAGAACCCTACAGGTCCATTCATGGACTATATTATATTCAATGTTATTACAAATGAATTAAGTAGAATTTTTTTATTTTTTTAATTACCCTAAGAGGTATCTCATGTTATTTTTTGATATTTTATTTAATAAAACATTGATTCCATGAAATTTTTTATATTTTTCCAAGGTTGTAGGTTTGAACAACAGTTGTAAGTCATAAGCCAAGATTTCATACTCTTGTTTAGGAATCAAAAAACCTATTTGAATATTCAAAGTAAAGAAAATATTTGAGGGATTGATCAATTCATGGTAAAAAAATTTAATATATTTAGGGAAGAAAATATAAATTTAAAGTCGTAAAAATATCCTTGGAGTATATGTAAAAATTTAGGTATGCATTAAAATTTTGGACAACCTTGTTTTGGGTTTGATAATGTTTATATAATGCTGGTAAAAGGTGAATTGAGTGTATTTTGACCTAATATAGGTCTCATTTTTTTATTAAGTCAATAATAAATTAAATATTTGCATTGTTGTTCTTTTTCTATCTTGCACAATTAAGGAAAAGGCTCATAGCTGGCTATATGTTATAGTTTTTGTAACCATTAATGGAGTTAATATATTTTAATAACTATTTTAAAAGGTATATTATGTACAAACAAAACTTTTGGTGTTGATTTGGTCCTTTAAAACGTTATATAACTCAAGATATTGAATTTTTAATGCCCACGGCTTGTGAAGGTTCAAAGAAACCCTAGGTTTAAGGTTTTGAGGTTTTTGAGAGTTTTAATGGTTTAAAAATCATAAATTTTTATGATAATACCTTTATTTTTATATTTAAAGTTAAAAATATTGTTTGGGTCTAAGAATGTATGGATATGTATAGATTTTAAGACTGTGGTAAGGTTTGAGGGCTAAATAGGCCTAAAAGAGGGTTAATTTACAAAGGAAGTGCTAGATAGGAGAAGATTTGAATCTTTAAACTTTTCATAAATCTCATGGGGGTAAAAATAAGTCTTAAAAAGTAATTATATATTGGTAAAAGATCCTATTTTGACTCAGTAAATATACATTTCTTAAAATAAGGCTATATGCAGAGTTGTTACATGCAGGGTAGTTACTATGGGAAGTTATAGAGAGAGAAATAAGAAGAGAAGAGAATGTTTAATGAAGGATATGGAGATAAAATATAATAAATAGATAAAAGAGGGGATTTTGGGGAGAAAATCAAGCAAGGACAAATGACTAGTTGGATGAAGAACCAAATGATGATGCTATCAAGGACTTCTCCCTAAGACCTCTGCATCATTTTGCTATTAGAGCCAATAAGGTATGCTTGGGTAGAATTATGTTTTTATTGATTTATAATTTGTTTATTTTAGATAAATATAACATGACATGAGATTTTTAAGATAAGTAACTTGCAGGGTGTTGAGGGAGAAGAGAAAATGTAGGTCTGATCTGTTGAGGTTAGCAAAGATAATAAGAAGATTGATAGAGAAAAGTAAGAAAGCTCTAAAATTCATTTTTTAAGGAAAATATAAAGTCAAGATAAGGATATAAGAGATAGAGGAAAAGAGAGCATTTAATCTCCAAGAGAGAAAAAGGAAGAATCTAAAAGAAAATCAATATGGTTGAGAAGAGATCCCAAGTGAGGACTCAAAGAAGAGAAAAGGCCCACAAGAGGTCTAAGAGGCCATATTGAAGGAATTTATAATAATAGTATTTAAATAGAACAATAAAATAATAATAATGGGGAAGATGGATGTAGTAAAGGAAGTATTCAACATAAGAAGAGAATTGGGGTAAAGAATTGAGAAAATTGAGCTCATGGTGAAGCTCATGAGAGAACAAGAAATCTAATGGAGTGGATGGAGTATGAAGAGAAAGATGAAGTGGACAATAGAGTCACTAGTGAGAATAATAAGGCACAAGAAAGGTGTCTTGAATAGATAGAAGAAGATAGAGAAGGCAGCCCAAAGAGGCATGAGAAAGAATATGTTTCCAAGTGAGCAAAAAGGAAGATAAGTGGAGAAGAGGGTTCTCATTGAGGATAAAAAGAAGGAAAGACAAGTTATAAGGAGTGAAAAAAATAATGAATATAAGATAAGATGGACAATGCCTATGCCAAATTCATTCAAAGAGACTATATGGTCTCTAGTTTTATATGCTTGAGTATTTGTTTGTAGGTATGAGGAAGAAGTTGATGAAGTCCAAGCATGAGGCCTCAAAGTTGGTGAATAATGGGTCAAGAATGATACCCATAAAATGAAAATAGAGTGATAAATTAAAATAAATTCATGAAGAAGATAATATGTTGAATATTGAGAGCATTCCATAAGATGAAGATGATGAGAAAGATGAGTTCTATTATGCATTGCCATGCATAGTAGTTGAAACCAAGGAGATGGTATACCAATAAGATAATAAGATCACCCAAGAGGACAAGGATGTCACCCATGAAGACATGTAATAATACATAATCTTGTAGTGATTTCCATTGGAGGTAAATGAGTGTTTGAATGTTTAATTTGATTGCATAAGTGAAGAGGAAAAGAATGATATGTAGGTTGAGAAAAAGAAGGATAGGTTTTAGCCCTTAAAAGGAGAGAATGGGAATGGATATATGTGGCCTAGGTGGCTGAAACAAGCAGGTGATAAGAAAGAAGATAAGAACCTAAAGCAAGAGGTAAAAGAAGGAAAAAACATGAATGGAAAGCAATCACAACTGTGGAGATAAAGGACCAATGATAAAGTATACAAATATGGAAAGAGGCATGAGAGTGATGAAAATATAGTCAATTGGAAGCCTAATAAGGTACATAGTATAAAATGGGTGGTAAATAACATTATAAGAGCATAATATATTCATATTTTAAGTTGACACCAAGAAAGCATGAAGATGGAAGGGGATGCCAAGCCAACAAATCACAAAAGCAAGATGGTTCAGGCAAACCAAACCAAAGAAATGAAGGTACAGCCATGTGAATAAGGTAATGAATAAATAAAATAAGATAAGTGTTTATGATAAGTGTTTTAAAGTGTGATATATGATTATATGTATTATTTTGACTCCAATAGTTAAGATTTATTGTACATATAAAACATGGCATTGATGTATGAATGTATAGTTTGGTAAGTTGATAATGAAACACCTCAAAGAGTGATTTATAATCATGATGTATAGAAAAAATAGGCTTATATTACTCTCAAAAATTAGGTATTCCAAGTTAAATAAAAAGGACAAGATGGCTAAGACAATGAAAAACAAAGAAAACTAAAGTTTGATGAAGAAAATGAAGAGTTGGATGCATTCAATTTGCAAGATGAATTAAGGATGATAGAGGAGATGTTTAATCCATAAAAGGAGTTGAAAATAGGTGAATAAAATTGTTTGAAATTCAAAATAATTCCAATAAACATCAAGTAAGGAGAATCAAGAAGAAACACAAAGAGTTGTGTATGCAAAAAAGTAAGCAAGCAAGGAATTGACATGTGAAGAAGTAAAAAAGGTAAGATATTCATTTGGTAAAGTTAATTCAGAGTTTAAATTTGGTAAACATGGATATATGAGGTCAAATATGGATCAAATAATTATATATTATGGTATGGATGAAAATAACAAGGAGTTACTCTTGCATAGTAAGCAAGATGAAAGGAAAGAGCATCAAAAAGAGAAAGAGTTTGAAGAAGTGGTAGAAAAATAGAGTGTATATCATAAATGAATATATATTTACATTAATTATATGCCAATATATCATCATGAAAAATATGATATAATGAAGAAGACACAAGAATTTTTGGACAAGCAAGCCACAAGAGAGATTGATGAGGAAACTAGCCATGAAGTAAGCATGGGAAAGACAAATGTATACAAGTTAGTTATAGGTGAACATGTGTAGGCTCAAAATAATTGGTAAAAGGTGAAATTTACATCAAATAAAGAGCTAAAATAAATATAGTACTTCATGGAAGTGGAGGATGAATGGATATAAATAATAGACAAGGACAAGAAGAAGAAGAGCAAGTGTTTGGTAAGAAGAATTAATTTGAAGTTATGGAATAAACTTGGAGGCTCATGTTTTCTCTCTCCTGGTGAGTATGATTTAGGATCACTAAGTAAAGGTAGTCAATTTATATTTTGATCAATAAAGATAGCTAAGTTTGGTCAAGTTTGAAGTTAATGTATGTCAGGGACCCTCTTAAATCAATTTGTGCCTTATAAAATTTTTATAGGTTTTAAATATGTTTTACAGGCTCTTTAGGTTTTTTCCCTCCAAAACAAGAAATTTGAAAACTCAAATAGTTGCATTAAGTCTTGAGAGGTCACTTGCAGGTTTAAAGTATTTAGATGAGTTGAGTAAGGTCAAGAAATATAATAAAGGCATGAAATGGGTGATAATGAGTCATATTTGTAAAAATAATAAAGTAGTAGTCATATTTCTAAAGGTAACTATGTACCCATATATTGGGTTCAAGATCAAGAATTGGTTGTGTAACTACTTTCCAAGACTACATTGAAATGGAGGGAAGAGAAGCCATTATGAGAAGAGATGGTGTAGAAGAGATGGAATAGGAGAGGATAAGTGAGAGAGGAGAGGAAGATTAAAAAAAAAAAGGAATAATAAGGAGAAAAATTAAAGTTATTTTATGAACCTCTCAAATACTGGTAGAACCCTACAGGTCCATTCATGGACTATATTGTATTCAATGTTATTACAAATGAATTAGGAAGAATGTTTTTATTGTGTTCATTACCCTAAAAGGTAAAAAATATTATTGTTTGATATTTTATTTAACAACAATTTTAATCCATGAAATTTTTGATATTATTCCAAGCTTTTAGGTTTTAACAATACTTGTAAGTCACAGGCCAATAATTCATACCCTTGTTTAGGAATCAAAAACCCTATTTATATAATCAATGTAAAGAAACTAGTTGAGGGATTGATATATGCATGGTAAGGAGTTTTTAGTATATTTAGGACAAAATGATAAATGTAAATTAGTACGAATATCATTGGAACATCTATAAAACTTCATGTATGCATTAAATATTTGGACAACCTTGTATTCTCTTACACAGGTAGTATTAAGATAGAAAACCCTGCCTTTTCATGTGTAAAGAGTGTTTTGGGTTTCATCAAGGTGATATAATGGTGTAAAAAGTTTAATTTAGTTTATTTATAACTAATTTAAGTCTAAATTTGTCTTAAGGTAAGAATAAATTAAATATTTTCTTTATCATTCCTTTTTTGCCTTGCACAATCAAGGAAAAGTCTCATAACTGATTGTATTTTATGGTTTTTGTAACCCTTAATTAAGTGAATATATTTTTATATATTTTTAAAAATATATAGGATGTAAAAAAAACTTTTCTAAGTTATTTTTTCCTTTAAAACTTTATATAACTCAAGATATTGAATTTCTAATGCCCATGGCCTATGTAGGTTCAAGGAAACACTAGGTTTAAGGTTCTGAGGTTTTTGAGAGTTTTAATAGTTAAAAAATAATGAAATTTTGTGATATGACCTATATTGTTATATTTAAATATAAATACATGTTTTTTATCTAAGAGTTTATGGATATGTAGAGATTTTAGGACTATGGTAAGGTTTGAGGGCTAAATAGGCCTAAACGAGGGTTGATTTACAAAAGAAGTGATACCTAGGAGAAGAGTTGAATATTGAAACTTTTAATACATCTCATGGGGGATGAAATAATATTAAAAACATAATTACATCTTGGTAAAATTTCCTAGTTTGACTCAACAATTATAAATTTCTTAAAATAAGGTTACATGCAGAGCTATAATAGGCAATGTAGCTGCTAGGAAAAGGTAGAGAGAGAGAGCGAGAGAGAGAGAGAGAGAGAGAGAGAGAGAGAGAGAGAGAGAGAGAGAGAGAGAGAGAGAGAGAGAGAGAGAGAGAGAGAGAGAGAGAAATAAGAAGATAAGAGAGTGTTTAAAGAAGTAGAGGGATATAAAAGATCATAAAGAGATAAAATATGGTATTTTAGAGATCAAATCAAGTAAAAATGACTAGTTTGATGAAGAACCAGATGATGATGTTATCGAGGACTTTTCCCTAACACCTCTACATCAAGATGCTAAAGGCTCTTAAGATTAAGGATAAAATTATTACATAGGTATAATTGATATTTATACCATAATTAATTCCATTTCCACTAATGTTTTTTATAATAACTATACATAAACTAGACATTTTAAATTATAACCCATTTCCTTGTCATTCTTCCATTCTAATCTTGCCTCTTCCAAATAATATACCAAATAAATGGTCATTGCACATAATAACAACTCAATGGATTTATACTTATTGGATATTGAATCTACTAAAAAATTATATTTTACATTTTATTTATTATTTATAATTTATAAGTCATATGACAACATGTCACTCAACCATATTTTTCCTTATAATGACAATCATTGTTATAAAAATTATTTTATACTATCATGACTAGTTTTGACTGTAAAGTGTCTAGCCATCAGATAAAGCCTCCATTACTTAAATTCATGAATAATATCTAACATATATTTATCATATATTATTTTTATTTTTATCCTTGAAATTATGACTTTAAAAGTTAATAGGTCTTCCTTACTGAATCATTATTGTGCCCATTCCATATCTTGATGTGTCACATTCAACAATAAAAGTTTTAGAATAATTAGGGGTATCCAAAACTAGAATAATACACATATCCTACTTTATCTTATCAAAGGTAGTGGTATATTATTTTTTCCAATTAAATGAGTCCTTATTCAATAATTTTATGATGGTTTTGTTGTGTTTCCATAATTTTCCACAAATTTGCAATAATAACCTATCAGCACCTAAAAATTTTAGAGATTCTTGAGGGTTTTTGGCACATTACACTCTATAATATATTTTATATTATAAATATCTAATTTTAATCCATTTGAAAAAATATGACCCAAATATTCCATGTCTTGGATGCCGAAAGAACAATTTGAAGCTTTTTCATAAATTTGATGTTGTTATAAAACTAGTAAAACTTGTTTCACATGTTGAAAATGTTCTTCCCATGTTTTGTTGTATATTATAATGTCATAAAATATTTTCAACATAAATTTCATCAAAAATCCCTAAAAATAGTATTTATAAAACTCTAAAATGTATATGGTGAATTTTTTAGACTAAAATGCATTAACAAAAACATAGAATGGCCTTCACGAGTTTTAAAATATGTTAGAGGAGTATCCTCATCTCTAATATGAATTTGATGGCACACATAATGAATATATAGTTTTTAAAAATAAACATTACCATGTAACTCATCTATTAAATCATAAATTACTAGAATAGAGAATTTATCTTTTATGGTGTGATTGTTGAATTCTCTATAGTCTAAGCACATCCTCTAAGTTGTATCATTATTATGAATAATTGCCATTAGATATGAATATTCACTTTGGCTATGTCTGATAGTACATGTCTCTAGCATATCTTGTACCATATTTTCAATTTCACTCTTTTAGGTATATGGATATTTGTATCACTTGATGTTTGGTGGTTAAATTCTAGTAATTAGTTGAATGACATATTCTTGTTCTCTTCTTGGTGGTAATTATTTTGATATGGCACCAAAAAAATGGGTGGTCATCAATAAACATCTATATATCATGACATGTACACTCATTTATTTATTGAAATTCAATGAAAAAAGAGGATATAAATATTGTAAAGTAAATTTTTACTCTATGTTGCATTCAAATTTTCAGTCGAGCACTATAGTTTGGGTTCCCACATACCTTGGTCGTAGCAGCAGAGTTAGGGCAGAGCGTGGGTTCAGTTTTACCTCTAAGTGTCGAAGTGTAGCAGAGGCTGCCAAATGTCAGTTTCCAAGTGCGGGTCCTCTTTTCTCATCTTTTGTTTCTTTCATTTCATTTTGCCTAAGTGTTGCATTCAAGCAGAAGCTACCAAGTGTCACTTTTTGAGGCACAGAGTTGGCTAGTTGGCATCATTTGAGACACTTTTCATAACTTTCAAGAAAGACAGATTGCACCACGTATCTTATAGCTGCTAAGCAAAATGTGCCACATGTCAGCATCTACGTCTCATATCGGCACCCAAATTTCATTATATTTTTTAGCAAGGGTCTTAAACATGCTGAGTAGTAGAAAGTAGTGAAAAGCACTAGGTGGAAGTCACGAAGGGCCCTGAACTACTTTTCAGAAGAAAGTAGAAGTCACCACATGTTGGCATCTGAGAGACAGTTGGTTCAACACCTAGGTTCAATGTTTTGTTTCAACATTTTGGTTTAATACCTCAATTAATGTGTAAATGGTGCACAGTGTTAAACCATTGGACCATTGAACTAATTTTAGTTCATCGAGCAGTT
Organism: Torreya grandis; assembly: GCA_037957365.1. NCBI lineage: Eukaryota > Viridiplantae > Streptophyta > Pinopsida > Cupressales > Taxaceae > Torreya > Torreya grandis. Next base: position 143,241 of record JARHVA010006666.1, read on the forward strand.
CAAGAGAGTGTCCCAAAAAACCAAAGGGGTCTACACCCTTTTCGAAGGTAGTAGAGCATTTGTTCATTTTGATTGAGTGCCGAAGATGAGCAAAGGCTGCCAAGAGTCACTCTCTAAGCCCCTCTCTCTACTCCATCCCCAAGAAAAATGGAAGCTGCCACATACCCTTAACTAAAGTAGCAAAAGATGCTACGTATCTTCCTCAAAGCCACGGAAGCCTCCATGTGTCAACGCCCAAGAGATATTCTTCGAGTATCATTGCTAAATAAAGATTGTGGTGGGCCTCAAGTGTTACTTTAAAAGTCTGTGGAAGCTATGAAGTGTCACCATCTACAAGAGTCTAATATGTGTCCCAAATGATACTAGAGAACAACCAAAGAGAAATTGAGAAAGCCATGTGTATTCGATGAATTTGACAGAAAATGCTAAGTGTCATTTTTCAGTGCCTTTTAAGTAATAAGATGATTTTTAGGAAATTGACTAACTGTCCTCTCCCATTTCAACATAACAGAGTGTTTTATGTATCTGTTGCCATAAAGCAAAATGGAGGGAAAATCGGCTGGAGTTAATTTGAGTATATGGAATAGTTCATCGGGTAGATTTTTGGAGCCCCCAAAGCATTGAAGGCATCGTCTATTTGTTCCCTAAGGGGGAAGGATGGAGAAGAATTGTGTGGGAAAGGGGATGATGGAAGGAGTGATCTGAGGCTATAAAAGAAGAAGAATTGTAATAGTTAAAGGGGGGGATTTCTATAATTTTAAACTTTCTAGAGTTTTTGACCAGTAATATCATTTGCTCTTGTCTTAATTTTCTTGAGTTGTAAAGTTGATGTAACTATGCATGTTTTTGTGCCTTTTATGTGGCTAAGTGAATTAAATTAGATTGAGCTCCATGCCTTGGTTGGTGTTATCTATGTCATTTGCAAAGAAGTTTATACTGTAGATTCTCTAGAGTTGTGATTAGGAATGTCATTTGCTTTTTTCTCATTTTATTGAATCAAAAGTTCTACATAATTGTATGTGATTTCTTTGCCTCTTATGTGATTGAAAGATTCTATTAAGAAGATTGAACACTATGCCTTTGTTGACATTCTTTGTATCTCAAGAAAAGAACCCCTTGTTATGAGCCTCTATTTCTATTGTTTCAATCTCTTACATTGATCATGCACTTATCTATTATTAAATGTAATTGAATCCTATAATAGTCTCACTATTCTTAGGTTAGGATTAGGATTACACTCAGGCACATCACCATAGTTAGGTTTCATTTCCTACACTTGCATTTCTATTTAATTTCCTATCCCTTTTCCCCAACACTTCATGAAGACACCAACTTCTCTAAAATTTGGAGGTTATTTCAAGCCATAATGTCCCATAGCTTGAAACTTCCCATTGTTGATTGATTAATATCAAGCACAATTTTAAATCATCAACAGTTTTTGGCATGCCCGATGGGACCAGTCTTGAAGTTTCTTTCAAGCCTGCATGAACTAGAGAGTTACAAGGAGTCAAAGCTATAGACCAGTCACCAGATCACAATCTACTACAAATCCATGTATTCTTTTACCACCTCTAGTAATTAGTCCAATAAGAAGAGCTAACTAGTTTGTACCAGTACCAAACATGGGAGCCCCTATAGCCCCAAGGAATTATGCAAGCTAGAACATTGGTAGTCCCTTAATCTTCCCAACACCACTAGTTATTTGGGACCCTATCCCAGTAAATGATCTAAAAGCTCTACCCAAATTCAGTGGGCAAGACTCAAAAACACCCTTCAAACATCTTCAAGATGTATCAGATGTTTGTGCCATACATGGTGTCACATAGTAAAATGTGGCCCAAAGGTTATTGGTAGCCTCATTTAAAGAAAAGGCCTTAGAATGGTATCGATCTTTAACCCCAAATACCATATCCACATGGGACCAGCTCAGAGATCAATTCTTTGAAAGATTTACAGAGAAAGGTGATAAGTCTTCTTTATTATAGTAATTAATCACCATTCAAAGGGGATCACAAGAGGACATGACTAACTTCAACACCAGATTCTAAAAAATTTGGGACAAAATCCCCATTGTAGCTAAACCACCACCTAGTATGGCCATAGTATTCTATCTCAAGGCTTTGAATTAAGATATATCTATTATGATTCAATCACTGGGAGGACACACTTTGCCAGCGGCTTATGACCTTGCTGTCAGAGCTGAGAATCATTTAATTGATGTTGGGAAGTCACCTCCAAGTCCTCCCATGCCTGTATTCCCAAAAATTTCCATGCCCCTACCTCAAGAGGTTCATAAAACTGTAAGCATGCCTGTGTCTATGTATACTTACCCTCCATCATCTGCAAAGCAATCAGTCCCTGCTCAGTCATCTGAGATGGATGATATCAAGAGTATGCTAAGGACATTCTCCAATGAGTTGATTAATATAAAGAGGCAACATAATGCTTTCCCTAAGCCTCCTTATCAAGGCTATCAAGGAAATAGGTTTTCATCCCAACCAAACCAATATCAAGGCCCTCTAAGACAAACTAACCATCAACTAGGAAATCAATTAGTTACAGTTCCGACACCCTCATAGACCATTCCTCCCAACTCAAATAGGGAGATGGTTCCAAGTTAGAATAATTATGTGGATGATACTAATGCTTGGTGTTTCCCTTGTAATGATGCTCACACACCTAGAGATTGTCCTAGAGGTAATCTACAAGAAAGGGTGGCTGAGCAGAGAAGAATGGATGGCCAATTTTCCAGTACCAGTAATAATCAAGCCTACCAGTCTCCCAACATGCAAAATTCAGTTATAGTGGCTCAAATGCAAGGAATGTCCTTTCAACAAGAGGAAGAAATAGCCCTGAAACATGCTTTGTTCTCATGGGTTGAGGATGAAGAAGCAATTTTCTTAAATTAAGTATCTACCTCCCAGAGGCCAATAGTGTAATATGATTACTACATGAGATCAAAGAGGAGGAAGGTGGAGTAGCTTGAGATTGTAAGAGGTCAAGTCAAGAATAATCCTCCATCTCAAGGGAAAAAGAACATTGTTGTTAGACAAGAAGTGCCTTAGTTAGTACAAGATCAAGGGATTCCTACCCAGATTTAGAAAAAAATGAGGTATCCCTGTTACCAAAAAACTCAGTCCTTAGGACCAATCAATGTAGTAGACCAATTAAAGAGGACTCTAGCACAAGTGTCAATATAGGATATTTTGGCTATTCCTGAACAAAAGACACTACTGCAAGAAACTTTTTAAGGGTAAGTAGTGCTTGAAGGTGTTGTTACCAAGGAAGGACCTACTGGAAAGGAAAAACTCAAAGATACGGTTCCTCTAATGACAATAGCCTTTGTGAACAATGCAACACAAGTAAGTAATTCCAAGCCAGAGCCTTTCTATTTAACTATGATAGTTGGAAAGAAACTCTTGCATAATGCATTGATAGATTTGAGAGCTAGTACAACTGTTATGTCCAAGCAAATAGCTGATGCTTTGAAAATAAAATATGAACCCCTTGCAAAGGGAGTTATGCAACTAGATGGCAAAATAGTGCAAACCATAGGGAGAATTAAACAACTCCCCTTGTATTTATACACATGTCCCATAATAATTGTCAACCAAGATATAGTTGTCATAGATATACCTCTTATCTTTGGTTTATGTTTATCCAGAGACTTTACAGCAAAAATAGGAGGATATATGTCTTTTGACTGGTCTCACCTCATCCTAAGAACCAGATACAGTTCAAAGATGAAAATTCTATCTGAACCACTATCAAAAGACTGTATCACCAATGAACCAGCAACAAGATTAGAAGAATATCATGCCATGATAAATAAAGAAGAAATAATTTTTGTCCAAGAACTAAGAGACTAGACTGAGCATGATCAAGAGGAAGAAAATAGCCAGTTGTTGGCTATGATGCATAGAGACCCATATGGGAACTATGACTCTACTGGTTTTGGGTATGTATGTCATTTTTTATGAAGATCAAGAGATCCCAAATGTCGTAAGGAAAGAGGTACCTACTGCTCAAGATTCAGAGCTCTAGACTTTGAACTTTGATGGGGCTAGAAATAAACATGGTGCTGGAGCAAGAATTTGTCTTACTGCTCCAAAAAGTGACAAAATTTTAAGGGCTATCTGATTCCAATTTGCTTGCACTAATAATGATGTAGAGTATGAATCTTTAGTACATGGGCTCCTGTTAGCTAAGAAAAAGGGAATAAAGAACCTAAAAGTAAAATCATATTTAGAATTAGTAGTAAAGCAAATTAAGGAAAAGGCAGTGGCCAAGAATGTGAGAATGAGATCTTATAGGCATAGGATTTGGGATTTGATAGAAGATTTTGAAGCTTTCAATATTGAGATAATCCCTAGAAGTCAAAACTATGAGGCTGATAGGATGGCACAAATTTTCTCACAATTTAACCTAGCAATAGGCCTATTGGTTAATAATGAGTCAGTAAAAGTTATAGTGAGGCTGACCATCCCAGACAATGATGAAAATTGGCAAGTGTTTGAAAATGATGCTCAAGTAGTCTCTTTCTTAAAATAATCAAATGAGTTTGTTGATCAGTTGAAAACTAAAATTGAAGAGGCATATGGTGATTAGATTATTCAATTAAGGACAAATAAGCTCCCCAAAGGATTGATCACCTTAGAAAACTTATTTGACCTAGAGGATGTAAGCCTGGAAAAGAAAAGGTTCCAAGTAGATAAAGTAGACTATTCTAAAGTAGAGGTGAGTGATGAGAAAAGGCTAAAATTTAGGAATTCTACAACTTAAGAAGAGAAAGAAACATTAATCGAATTGTGCCAGGGATATGATAGAGTCATAACTTGGAGCTATGAAGACCTTCATGGATATAATAGAGACATTATCCAACACATGATAGAATTAACTGAAGGGTCCAAGCCCATCAGACAAAAATAGATTCCAGTAAATCCAAGGATTGAGCCTCTAATGGTAGATGAGATGTAGAAACTTTTAGATTCAAAAATAGTATTTCCAATCAAGCACTCAACCTAGGTATCAAATCTAGTCCCAGTTAGGAAAAAGAATGGAGATGTAAGACTGTGTGTAGATTTTAGAGATCTAAATAGAGCATCTCTAAAAGACCACTACCCCTTACCCTCCATGGAAAAAATTCTACAAACTGTGGCTAGATCAAAGAGATTCTCTTTACTAGATGGTTTCTCTAGATACAATCAGATTTGGCTAGCTAAGGAAGACCAGTACAAAACTACTTTCACTACCAAACAGGGAACATTTGCCTACATGAAGATGTCATTTGGATTATCGAATACAGGAGCCACCTTTCAATGAGCTATGGATATAGCCTTTGGTGAACTTATAAATAAGGTCATCCTAGTCTATCTAGATGACCTCACTATTTTCTCAAAAAATGTTGATGATCATTTTGATCATTTGGAATCTGTCTTCATGAAATGTCAAGATTTTGGGATATCATTGAATCCCAAAAAATATATTCTTATTGTACCTTAGGTATAATATGTTGGGACACATAGTATTTAAGGAAGGATTTTTTATAGATCCCAAGAGAATCACAACTATAATGAACTTATCTCTTTCAGTAAATAAAAAGGCAATCCAGTCTTTTTTGGGGAAGTTCAATTTTGTCAGTAAATTCATATCTGATTTTGCAGGCTTGGTTAGACCAATGACACTCTTGCTAAAGAAAAAATTGGTTTTCAAATGGAATATAGAAGGGAGGAGGAAATTATTGAGAAAAGAGCCAATTAGATCACTAAGATCCTTGAATATGATGTAGAGGTCAGACCCACCAAGCTAGTTAAGGGCAGGGGTCTGTGCTAATATATAACCCAAGAGCTTGAAAAGATGTTACCTGAGGAAGCAGATTCAGAAGGAGAGATGGAGACCGTGTTAAAATTACAAGAGGTTGATCAAGAATCCTAGGTCACAAAGAGGATCCAATTTATGAAAAATGGGATTTATCCAAGAGAACTCCCTCAAAATAAGATGAGATATTATAGGATACAGGGAGTTTAATTTGTTTTAATTAAACAAGTCCTTTTCAGAAGAAATTCTAATGGGAAATTGTTAAGGTGTGTAGAACAGACTGAAGCTTAGAGAATACTACACAAAATGCATAATGGAATATCAGGGGGGCATTTTTTTCCAAACACCATAGCCATAAAGATAAGTGAGGTAGGGTATTTCTAGCCTACTTTATTTACAGATTGTTATCAGCTAGTTAGAAAATGTCAAACTTGCCAGTATTATATGGGGATGAGGAGGAATACGACCATGCCCCTTAGTCCTATAGTTGTGGATGAACCTTTTGCCCAATGGGGTCTTGACTTCATTGGAATGATAAATCTAGTGTCTAATATGGGTCACAAATGGATATTAACTACCATAGACTATTTCACTAGATGGACTGAGGCAGTCCCACATAAGGAAGCCATAGAGAATGTGATCTTAGATTTTCTAGGGGGTATCACTACTCATTTTTGGGCTCCTCACACCATCATATCAGATAATGCTAAAGCATTCTTGGGGTCTAAAGTATTTGACTTTGCCTTAAGACATGGAATATATCTAAAAACTTCATCTAACTATTACCCTCAGGGTAATGGTCTGGCATAATCAACCAATAAGAACTTGATAAGACTCATCAAAAGAGTAGGGGTTGATCATCACAAAGAGTGGCATAAAGTGCTTAATCTAGCACTATGGGCTGATAGAATCATGCCCAAGTAGGTGATCAAAATGTCTCCATATGAATTGGTATATGGAAAGTCTGTCATGATTCCCCTAAGCTTGGAAATCCCTACTTTTTAGCTAATCAAACAAATTGAGATTGAAGAAAATGGCCCCTTGTAGGTCAGACTCATAGAACTTTTGGAAATTTAGGAAAAGAGGGATATAACCCATGATTCATTGATCAAGCATCAGGGAATGGTTAAGGACTATTTTGATAAAAGGAATTTGAATCCTAATTTTGAGGTGGGCTCAATTATTTTGAAATGGGATGCACGAGCCACCAAGCTAGGTCAGCATACAAAATTTGAAGTGCTATGGACTAGTCCATATAGAATTCACATGTGTAAGCAAAATATTTCTTTCAAGATAGAGTCGATGGAAGGAGAACTTGAAGAGATTCCTATAAATTAAATCTATTTAAAACATTTTAATTGACTTAGGTCTCTTATGTATTATAGTTTAATAATTTTCCTCTCTCGCATTATTTTCTCACTTTGCTTTTAAATAAGTGTTTTAAACATATGTCAATGGCTCTTTTGAAGCTATAATTTTCACAATTTTGATCTAGCAGGAGGTGGAATTTTCTTTTTAAGTAGGCTCAAAAGTCTTGAGGGTCACCAGTAACTGTAGAGTAAATTTTTACTCTATGTTGCATTCAAATTTTTAGTCAAGCACTGTAGTTTGGGCTCCCACATACCTTGGTCATAGCAGTAGAGTCAGGGCAAAGCGTGGGTTCAATTTTTTGGCTAAGTGTCAAAGTGCAGCAGAGGTTGCCAAATGTCACTTTTTGAGTGTGGGTCCTCTTTTCTCCTCTTTTGTTTCTTTCATTTCATTTTGCCTAAGTGTTGCATTTGAGTGGAAGCTACTAAGTGTCACTTTCTAAGGCACAGAGTCGGCCAGCTGACATCATCTGAGACACTTTTCATAACTTTCAGGAAAGAAATAGATTGCACCATGTATCTTATAGCTGCTAAGCGGAACATGCCACGTGTCAGCATCTGTGTCTCATATCGGCACCCACATTTCATTCTATTTTTTGACAAGGGTCTTCAACATGCTGAGTAGTATAAAGTAGTAGAAAGTGCTAGGTGGAAGTCACGAAGGGCCCTGAACTACTTTTCAGAAGAAAGTGGAAGTCACCACGTGTCGGCATCTGAGAGACAATTAGTTTAACACCTGGGTTCAATGTTTTATTTTAACATTTTGGTTCAATACCTTGGTTAATGTGTAAATGGCACATAGTTTTGAACCATTGGACCATTGAACCAAGTTTAGTTCATTAGGAAATTCAAGAGAGTGTCTATAAAAACCAAAGGGGTCTATACCATTTTGAAAGGCAGTAGGGCATTTGTTCATTTTGATTGAGTTTAAAAGATGAGCGGAGGCTTCCAAGTGTCACTCTCTAAGCCCCTCTCTCTACTCCATCCCTAGGAAAAATGGAAGCCATCACATACCCTTAACTAAAGTAGTAGAAGACGCTACGTATCTTCCTCGAAGCCATGGAAGTCTCTACGTGTCAACACCCGAGAGATCTTCTTCGAGTTTCATTATTGAATAAAGATTTTGGTGGGCCTCAGGTGTTACTTCAAAATTCTGTAGAAGTTTCCAAGTGTCACCATTTGTAAGAGTCTAATATGTGTCCCAAATGATACTATAGAATATCCAAAGAGAAATAGAGAGAGCCGCATGTATTCAATAAATCTGACAGAAAATGCCAAGTGTCATTTTGCTGGTGCCTCCTAAGTAATAAGAGGATTTTCAAGAGATTGACTAAGTGTCCTCTCCCATTTCAACATAATAGAGTGTTCCATGTATCTATTGCCACAAATCAAAATGGAGGCAAAATTAGTTAGAGTTAATTCGAGTAGATGGAACAGTTCATCGGGTAGATTTTTGGAGCCCCCAAAGCATTGAAGGCGCCATCTATTTGTTCCTTGTGGGGGAAGGATGGAGAAGAATTGTGTGGGAAAGGGTATGATGGAAGGACTGATCTGAGGCTATAAAAGAAGAAGAATTTTAATAGTTAAAGGGGGGAATTCTATAATTTTAGACTTTCTAGAGTTTTTGACTAGTAATATCATTTGCTCTTGTCTTAATTTTCTTGAGTTGTAAAGTTGATGTAACTATGCATGTTTTTGTGCCTTTTATGTGGCTAAAGAAGATTGAGCTCCATGCCTTGGTTAGTGTTATCTATGTCATTTTCAAAGAATTTTATACTGTAGATTCTCTAGAGTTGTGATTAGGAATGTCATTTGCTTTTGTCTCATTTTCTTGAACTGGAAGTTCTACATAAATGTACATGATTTATGTGCCTCTTATGTGATTGAAAGATTCTATTAAGAAGATTGAACACTATGCCTTTGTTGATATTCTCTATATCTCAACAAAAGAACCCCCTGTTGTGAGCCTCTATTTCTATTGTTTCAATCTCTTACATTGATCTTGCACTTGTCTGCTATTAAATGTAATTGAATCCTATAATAGTCTCACTATGCTCAGGTCAGGATTAGGATTACACTTAGGTGCATTACCATAGTTAGGTTTTATTTCTTGCAGTTGCATTTTTTTAAAATTTCCTATCCTTTTTCCCCAACACTTCATACAAAAGAAGAGACTAGCTTCTCTAAAACCTGGAGGTTGTTTCAAGCCGCAATGTCCCATACCTTGAAACTTCCCATTGTTGATTGATTAAGATCAAGCACAATTTTAAATCATCAACAAATATTTTATACCATTTTTTGATAATCTTTGTCATGTGATGAAAACTAACCAATTTTGTATATTTTCCTATGATCCATGTAGTTCAAATATTTTACTTTCAAAATGAAAGCATGTTAAAAAATCATGGAAATTAATTTCTATTGTACCCAAGGTTGTGAGTCACAGGATTCCCAAAATAATGTCTTCCCACTCATGGGAATAACAAACATAGGATAATCTAACATGTAGTCCCCAATATCTTAATGCTATGGCATTTATTAGAAAAAAATATTGTGCCACCATCTACAATCATGAACTAAAATTATGGAACTATGTAAATGAAATGGTTCAAATGAGCATCCAAATTAATTTTAATGAATCTATGTTTACTCCTTGAGTCAATCAAAATTGTGACCTTTTTTTCCTTAGGAAAACCACAACATTAAGGGTTTGAGGAGTGTTAATTTATGAAAGTGTTTCATATGAGATTGTAGATTGTGAATATTCAAGTACTTCCTAGGTGTCTTCTTCATCTTCCAATTATACCACATCATCCTCTTGATCTTCATTATAACCTTCAATCTAGAACAAACTTATTCTTATCATATTTATGTCATTTGATCCATTTTCTATTAAAACCAAAACATAACCATTTTTCAAATTTAATTCAATTATAAGAGGGGTCAATATCATAGGTTGAGGAAATAATTGTGTTGGGTTTGTTAGTTCTTTGAAGTTTCTGAATAACTTCCTCTTTCTAGGCAATAATTTTTTCACTATCCTACTATCTTTGTGAATAGATTCAGAGATTGTAAGTGGATTAAACATGCATACCTCATGTTCAATGAATTTATTAAGACCCCAAGAAATGTGTCGTTTAGGTAATCCTTAGGATTTTTATCCACATTCAAGTATAGGTTATGGAATGATGAATATAATCCTTGAATTCCTTTGTTTGTCTCAACTTTTCCAATGAGATAAAGTGGTAATCAATCATACTATTTATATATTATATTTTTAAATACATAAAATAATTATAGGTGATATTGTGAGTCTTACTATTATTTTTATCAAACAACCATTGATACTAAATTAATTATTCTAGTTCTATATATAGGGATTCCATGAACACCTTTGTCCATATGAGATCTTATGTATATCAAAATAATTATCTTTTTGGTTTATCCAAGTGACCATACCTTTCTCGTCAAACTTTTGAAATTACAATTTTGTCTTCATTTTCTTTAGTTGTAAGGTAGTTGAAATAATATTTGAATGGAATTAATATCCAAAATATATGGTTTTGAAGTTATGACATATTATTTTTTTTTCTTACTATTCTTCAAATTCATCATGATATCTACCAAAGTAGATTGTGTTCCATTTATATTATAAGTTATGATAGTAGGAATATATTTTGTGCCTTACATATTATACTCAAGTTTGATCACTTTATGATCCATATAAAAACATTTTAGAACAAATTATCCAATAACTCTACATTCTAACTTATTTAGGATTAGTAGAACAAAATATTGTGTGAGATAGCCATTAGGAAATGTGTCACTTTATAAAAATATAGATTGGATCATTTTGGACAAGTTCACACTAGTGGATAGGTGTTCAATGCATCCATTTCTAGCTATTTCACACTTATCTAGATTGGACAAAGACTTCTAAAAATAGATTTTTGACAAAGTTTATACTAATTAGGCATATTTAGGAAAAAAGTATGGAAGTCCATAACATGTTCATAATAATTATAAGACTCAGAAGGATATCATATGGATAAATGGTTATCATAATGGTGTGTTGGCCAAATAAGTTTAAATATGTCAAGCACCAACAATGTCAAGCATTTATTGATTAAATTTTAGTGTCTAAATAAATGTTATGGTGGTTAATGGTTTGAGTCAAAATATATGCACAATGACATTAATAACTAGTATTGGGTACACATATAGATTTATCATTACATAAAATACTATAGGAAAATTATCCAATGGATAGAGACAAAAATGTATTTAGGAAATTAATTTACCACTTATGGTAGGGCCTATATATGTTTATATGTTTTTTAGTTATAAATAATACTTTGGCATTTAATATGCTATTCGGGAATTGATAAATACATAAAATACATGTAATACAATCTTTAATGCATTGATGTATGACGTATATCTATAAAACATTAGTGTTTATGGTTTTAATTATTCCAAATAAGTATCACATATATATTAAAACAATCTCTACCTCCTTCTTCATAACATATTATGCATCTTGTGTAAGTTCTCCTATGACATAAAATCATGGATAGGTTAGTTATCTAATTTGAATAACAATGATTCAATTTACATTACATCATAGGTGTATGAGATCTCAATAGATGTTATCAAATATTTTACATTATTAGTTAGTTATATATGAATATATGTATGTCCTAAAACAAACATCATATCATTTGCATATCATACAACAAATTTCAAAAATTTATAAAAAATCTAAATCTACACATCATACACTTAATGGTGTTGACTATGAGGATGATTTGGGATATTCCATAACACATTATAACTTATATGGTTCATATTACTATAAATATATTACCCTTATCCCACTTATTTTGAATTATACACAAATAAATACAAGAACTACATGTTATAATCAAATTGATGGGATAATTAGATAGCATGATCATATTTCACTTCAAAAATTCAAAAAAAATAACATTAAAAAAATATGAAATTAGGACTCATGCATGACATGTTTTATAGTTTACATGATTTATTTATATTATTTATGATATAGATGTTGAATTACATATTCACTCTCTATGTACATTATTCTTATAATATAGATGAGTGGGATGTAGAACCTATCAGTTACATATGATACATGTACATAGGGATGTAGGAATTTGTTTAAATCTAAAGGCCACCTTTATATATTGAGAACATGCCTTAAATCAGGTAATATTTGTGCACTTCTCATGTTAAATCTATATATTACCTTTCCACTTATCATAATGATGTAGCACCCTATTTTCAAGAAGAGGAAATATGAAATAATTTTTTTGTGACCATTGTTGTTCAACATGAAAAAAAAGAAAGTTAATTATTTAAAATTTAATCCCTAAATTAATTACTAACTTTGTTCATATAAACTCAATTATAGGAATATTCAAAATTACTTAGACATATGGGTTATGGTCCATAGTTACCAATATCTTACCCTAATATGATCAATTAATCTACCTTATTACCTCAAAAGGGTTTACTAATAATCTACAATATAAACTCAAACTAGAATTCTTGGTTTCAAATTGAAAGGTACTAGTTGAGTATGTTTACAAATTGGGTTTGTATGGTTATTCATACTCTTTATTTAATCCTAAAAATCTTTCATACCTATAAACCATAACACAAAGATATTTATTTATACATATCTATTTAAGATAGGAATATTAGTCTTAATCTAAGTTCATTGAATTATTTTACTTTTTCATTATGCCAAGTAGAGACAAGATTCAAAACCATATTCATATAACATCATCCCTGACATTATTCATAAGAAAAATTTCCTATGATAATTATCTATTATAATATTCAAAGGCATTTAATGGTATTTTTTGACATGATATAACTATAAGTTAGGTACCAACATGTCACTAAAATATTAAACACCACCTACAACCTTTCAATACAACATTAACCTTGAGACCCAATTACTACAAAGAAGGGCATGTACTAATAGTGGATTGACTTAGAGTTTATTGTTAGTATATCTCATTGATAGGTATATAATAATAAATGGATTACCTTACCCTTACATATACCCTTATAATTATAAATCATACTTATTTATCAACTCTCCAACTAGGATAAGTCCCCCATAGTATGAGTTTGCATGCAGTCCTCTACATATGTTTGTGTATTAGGAAAATATAATGGAAACAAACTAATTTTAAATCTAGAAAGATATTTTTAAATCTAGGTGGGGTATAAAAAGTTTGAATCACATCCTCATAGTTAAATATACAGTAAATTTTTTTATATATAATATCAATCTAGGAAAGTGCTTATTGGAACATAAATATCATAGGTATATTGTTCACTTACAAAAATCCCATTATTTTGATAAAGTAAAATACATCTTATACTAATTTAATTTTGCATAATATTAACTAATCATGATCATTATAAAACATGTAAACTATATATTTATAAAGATAAATGATATTTCCATTTAATTTTTATGTTTAAGGTCATCCACTTAAATTAACAATCCATATATTACTAACCTATCTAGAATAGTTTTCAATCCTAATGTATAAATATAAGGAAAATGAGATTCAATTTCATACCCTTAAAATTGATATCATATCAAATAATTAGGCTATTAGATAATTGTGGATAATCTAAAAAGAGATTGAAATTATAAAGAGAAGGAATAAAATTTAGCCTTTAAAAAAACTCGTGATCTCATGATATAATATTGGGTTTTTCCAACTTTTCATAATCACAAATGTTAATTATGTTAAAGAAAGGTAAGTGTAATGAGATAAAAATAATGTTATTATTCAATTCTCTAGTTGAGACTAAAATCTAATCACATATAACATATTAAACTTAAGAAAGAGTTCCTATCTCCCAAGGTTCATCTAGGGATAGATACCCCTAAGTAATGCTTGAAGTACAAAGTACTAAATTCATGGATAATGAAACTCAAGATTATACTTATCATAAAAATTATTTTATTAAATATGATAATAAAAAATATATATTCATCTATTCCAATAAAATAAAATTCAAATAAAAATACCTTTAACCATTTGAGCATAATCTACTAAGAGTATTGAATCCAAGTAATATCTCTATATGGAGATAGGGGGTTACCAACTAGGAAATAAGAGATATAGTTATCCAAAAATAGATACCAAAAAGATTGAAAATAAATAAATATATATTAAAATTAAAATGTGATATATATTATGAAATGGTATCAAATTCTTCTAAGCAATAATAAAAATTGAGAAATAAAGGTTTAAGATATTAAGCCACAATCATAAGTTCCATCAATAATCTACATAAAAATAAAAAGTAATTAAATCTCTAAAATATGATATCATTGATAATATGTGACTCTATATATAATGAATACATCAAAAAACCATTGTTGAGCCTCTACCTTAGTACTAAAGCAGAGAGATAACTATATAATAGTGGTTTACCTTAGCAAATTTTTACTTGGAAAAAGAATGCATACTATGAGGTCTTTTAAAATATTATTTCACACTACTAGAATTCCTATTTTTTTAAATGTTATTAATAAAAATAAAGATTTTTTGTATTATAATTTATAATAATTTCACAATATATCTATATGAGATTCAATTAATGCATACCTCATCTACTATTCACTAGTTGAGATCCATATTAATTTAAACATTATACTTTTAGGAAAACACTAATGTAATTAATAAAAGAAAATATAAGAATAAATATAGTTTAAAATTTTATAAACCTAGTAATGGTTATCTAATACCCATAAATTCCTAATATAAGGAAGAATTATCACAATATTCCTTTAATAGAGACCTCAAACTAAAAAGAGTTAATAATAATTCTATGCATGTTAGGAATAACTCCATAGGTATAAATATAAGTCATCATAAATGAAATCCTTTTATGAAAATTTGATAATATGCCTAGCTTGAATTATATTATGATACACATTGGTGATATTATGTAGAGGGAGTGTGTCCATTATATGAGTATGATAGGATGATGTGGTGGATGTGTCTAATAAGTATAATAAACATATGAAATGCCTATTGTTTGATTAGATGTATGATTTGGAAATGGATCAGTAAATATTATAATTGATGTTTCTTAAATTGGATGTGATTTATGTGTTTTATTATGATCTCTCATATCAATGATATTAACAAGTATCAAATCTTGGATCTTAGGTCATACAATGATACATTTATTTTCATTATGGCCAAGTGTCATGTGATAATTTCAAAAAACATTAGAGCCATAATTATTTGTAATATTCCTATTCATATTTACCTATTTTATGGTAGGTATACATATGACATTACATTCCAAAATTTCCTTAATTACATGATATGGTGGTTCAAGAAGATTTGTAAAAGGTATCCTTGGAAGAGCTAATAAAATGACACAATGAGCTAGCTCTAATGTTATGTTAATTATAATATTTTTATCATTATTGTTTTCATTGGGACTCACCTTATATGTGGGATTATTTTTACTCTTAATATTGGAATATGATTTGATTGTGTATTTTAACTTTCCCATGGAGAGAAGTTAGACTTTTTATTCCTTCATTATATGGCATTGATCTAAAAATTATGAAAACTTACTAAACAATATAGATTCATGTAATGCCAGTAATAAAATTTGATGGAATATGTCCTCGATTTATCCATATTCCATTGGGCTAATAATATTTTCTATATATGGTTTTATATTATAAGATATTCAACTATTGGCTGATTACTTTTTTCTTTAGTTGAGCAACATGAACATATGAAACTATTTCAATGATGTTGATTGAAAAATTTGCCCAAAACATATCTACAAGTGGATTAAATGTTATAATGGATTGATTAGGAAGATCATATAACCATTATAATTCATATTAGTTTAAATTTTGAGGGAACAAATTATTCAGGAACCAACCATTGGACATGTTATGTGCAAATAACGTATATGATGCTCTGGGTCACCCTTACCATCATATAGAGTAATCTTGGGTGCTCAAAATAAGGATGGAATAGGATTTTCCACTATATGTATTGAAAAACGTGTATGTATGAGCACATGAGATGATCTAATGGAACCATGCTTAATATGTACCACCTTGGCTTATAGATAATGGACATCTTGCATAAGGGATTATACATCTAGAGAGGATGAATGCATACTCTCCAAAAGACATGTTTCCACTAGAGAGTGATGCCTATATATATTAGGTTGTTATAAAATCTAAGTTACTCTTGTATTAGGTGTAACAATATTACCATATGTGGGGTTGGAGGATTGACGTACACTGGACTTCAAGAGATATTTTGTAACAATATGGATAAGGTTATATTACATATATAAATGTTTACAAATAAAATATTTCAATTTTCTCTTATTGATCTCATCAAATTAGTAAATAAATTTTACCATTAGACATTGGGAAGTAAGAAAACAAAAAATTGTATATTTCAAACCTTTTAAGAAATTAAATCTATTAAAGATTACAAAAATAAAATAATGAATCAAGTATAAGACTTTGAATTAAACTGAGTATATAAAATAAAAGGATACAAACCATAATAACATCTAAGGCTAGGGTTTAGATTTTACTTGAGGTAGGTTGGGTTCACCAAATGATTTAACTATTTTGGTAAATATCAAATTTAAAAGCCGAAGTAGATAAAGAACTAAGTATATAAATCAAGGAATAAAACACTATAGTATTAATATCCACTAATTTGTACAATAATTGATTTATTTTCTTATCTTATAAATAAAAATGATTTAGAAAGGAGGTACTTAGATATAAAATATTCCTAGAAAAGATAATTGGCAACTTGAAATGTGGTGCAAGAAGATTTCATGCATAATTAATAGGAAATAGGTGTCATAACACTATTGAGAAAATAACATCATCCTTTTTACAATAACTCAATATGATATTGTAATCATGTTCCATGATAATGACTTTGAGTAGATAAAATAGTGAGTTTTTGGAAGATGTTCACCTTGTTCTGATAAGCTTATGTCTATATGACTGAGTCCTAAATCACTACCTACTCTACATTTTTCACTGATATCAAATATCAAACCCTAATATTCCATGTTTTTAAGGGTTTTGAGGAACACAAGTAGAAGTAGAGTGGTGTTATTAGGGTAGGTTCGATATTATCTCAATGCCCCTTGTGTTGAGTGTTGCCTACATACAAGTACCTCAAGAAGGAATCAATCCTAATGTAGTTATCCAAATCTAATTGTTGGTGGAAGTGAAAGTGAATGTTAATATGAATGTCAATTTGAATGCTTTGAATGTGCATTGAGACTAAAAACCTAAGTAATTTAATATCTATATTTTTGTATATCGATTTATGTATAAGTAGTGCATAATAGGGATTAATGACCTTGATTTACATAACTATTTCTAAGGTTGTTCATGAGAATTGCATAAATTTTCCATGTAATGGATAAATGAATGATAGTGGTAGTTATATAGTGTTTTGGTGATTTTCAAGACATGAAATGAATATAGGCCAACCTTAAAATGATTTTTGAAGCATAAAGATACTTATTAAGGGTAAATAAGGTTGAGGGTCACTAGATTTGGCCCTTTTCCAATAGTTTAATGTTTTATAGATGAAAGTGTCAAACTATTATCCATGTGGCTAGAACATGTGAAAAAGGGTACTAGATGCCTAGATGATGACTCAATGTTACTTTTAATAGATTTGGGCATGGGCTAGATATGCATATAATCTATAAAATGGTCAAAAGAGTCTCTAAGATAGGTATATGGAAAAGTTAAGGATAGGGTAGTCTCAATTGACACTCATTTCCTTAAAATGACATTTTAGATGATTACATCCACTTTTTATTATATAAATGCAACAAATTGAAATGACTAGGATAAAGGAAATAGAGAAATACCTATACTTACCTAAGAGGTGAAACCCATGAATGTGGGTCTAATTCTATGAATTTATATCCATTTCATATCTTGAAAATGAAACATGTACAAACTAGTCCTTAGTAAATATCAAAAGTAAAGACATAAATGATTAAATATATGAGAGAGAGGAAAGGAATGAGTACACCTCACTAGGCATGTGGACTAATGAAAAAACTTGGTGACATCCCTTATGTGTGTAGATGATGATTAGATGGTGAATAACTTGAACTAGGTTGATGTGTTTCAAAATCCCCATGTGTGAATGGATTAAAAAATCAAGATAACATTGGAGACATCATTACCTACCCATATTTTGTAGATCATAGTCTATGAATGACTTGTATTAGACTAATGAATTTTTTAACCCTCTCAAATGCACCATTACATACCCATGTGTAGTAGATGCATCCAAAGCTAAAACTATGTGATGTAAGCAAAACTATGTAAGATAGATTAGAAACATTAAAAAAAAATTGATATGTAAACACCATAGGGGACAATCAAGCACTTGAGAATTTAATATAACTATTGGACACTCAAGAATGCCAATCACTGTATATGGAATTAAGCATCAATCTAGTGTGATTCTGGTGTAAAATTGGTACATAGAATGTCTATATTATATAACATAGAGATGGATATGGATTTATCATTCCTTCTAATATAAATGGTTCCAAACTAAACATATGGGGATAATGTGCCACATACATGCCCAAAATTATGATGTTTATGCATATAAATTCTAGATTGATTCATTATAATAAGTGTCTATATATATTTGAAACTAAAATGGGGGTAATCATGCCACACATGATGCCCCCAATATAAGTAAACATGTGTAATTATATTCATAAATTGAATATATACTAAATATATCTTATAATATATGATTGATATTGTGTAAATATAAATTATACTTATTGTACCTTTCTGATAATTTTGTAATTTTATGTTTCTAAGGGTAATAGATAGTAGTGTGGTCCCCTTTGCCAATAACACACTACGTTATACACCATTGTACTAAAATATTGACCAAATGTCTTCTTTCTATGGAAAACTAAGAGTGATTTAGGTGTGACTATGTTTCACTATGTTTTCTTGAGTCTGGTCTCTATAATCTATGTCTACATGTTGAAACTGTGCTCTATGTGCACTAGGATGGTATGATCTCTATTAAAAATCCCTAAGGATTCCCCCTCTTTTAAGGTGATATTTTGAACCTCCCTAATAATTTTCCTATAAATAAAATCTATTCATCATGTGTGTTAGACTAAAAAAACATGATATCTACATGATCAACCAATATAATGTGTATACATGACATTGGAATGTAAAATAGTCTGAGCATAAGTTTCTAATGTATGTTGTATGTTAGATCTAACATTAAAAAGGTTATTAAGATAGATATGACAATGCTAGCATGCATATGAACAAAAAATCTAAATATAATTTGAGTAAACTACTAAAACGGATGGGGCATGATGTCCATCAAGGCACCCAAGGAGGAAGGAGAGATCCATGAGGTCTGTTGTGGAATTAAAAACTAGATGTGAATGTAACAAGAAAGATACAAGTGTAATTTCAATCACACATAAATAAAATCATACCTAAAAACACATGAAACATGCAAACTAGGCTAAGGGGCCATAGTTCAAGATATGTGTACATGTCACCAAGTCAGAAATAAATACATACAAGGACATGTTTAAATGTTTGAATATACAGATAGCATGCAAGGTTGGCTTAGATCCACATGGAAGGACATGTTCAGATGTTCACATACATTGTTAAGAAGTTAATAAATACATGGTCACATGTCTAGATCATATATAAAATGAATGTAATTGGACTAGAGAGATAGAATATTGGTGTATTAAAATGCCCTCAGATAGATGTAGGAGTAAAAAGGTACAATCAAATCTAAACTAGTAAGTATAGAAATGAAAGTATTCATAACAAGTGGTAGAAATCTATATAAGATCAAATATATACATAAGTTGATTCTATAGTAGTATTAGTTGGTAAAAAATTTATTCTAATATAGGATGATCAATATCAATATATAAGAAATTCAAAATCTATGATATGGAGTATAGAAATACATAACCTAGAAAACCAAAAGTTTTATGTATGATGCCCCTAATGGAATAATATATCAATGTTGAATGTGTATATGCATATATTCCCCCAATGGATAGATAGTACCAAATTTGGATTTGTGTAGAGGACCTCAGTCCTTTAGTAATATAGGAACACTCAAAAGGAACAAGGAAAGCATGTATGTATGATAAAACTAGTTATAATTACATATATAACATATGTAGTGCCTTAAAAAAAGAAGGAATATAAACATGAAAATGAATACAATCTGAAATTTGTTTTTTCTCAGCAATATTTGAATGTTTTTGTATCTTCAAACATATTATGTTTTTCTTGTGCTTTCTAAGTATAATCTATGTATAAACAATATGAAAATGAAAATATATATAAGGAGAAAGGTAAGATGAATTATGTACAAGTAAAATGTTATATATTACTAACCAATGAGTCATATGAGAGACTTAATATTAGGGTGACCTATATTAATTAAATGAAGAATGACCACATGTGGTGTGCAAGGAAGTATTTGAGATATGGAAACTAAATGTACTAAATAATTTATAGTTGAAACTAAATGTGAAGGGTAGTAATGAATTTTTTTAGTTGATTGAACTAGCCTATGAATTGTGGGAATCATGGGAACCCATCAAGTGGAAAATGTTGTAAATAACATGGATGATGAATGTGGAATGTTATGGGGAACAATAACACTAATCTGGGTGTGAATTGGATAGAAGAAGGCTCTCTATATTCTATTTCATTTCTATGATGTATTGGTTTCTCTAATAAAGGTCTTCATGGAATATTTTGTATACATGGTAATGTTATATAAGTAGACCACACCTACACTAATGGCTCACCTAATATCTAATATTTGGTAATGGATGGAACTAATACTATCGATTGATATGTAACTAGTTATGGGGTAGGTAAAGGATACTAATAAGGAAGTCTCCTAATTGTAACAACTTGATTAACATGCATATACTTAAGAATTTATGTATGGTGGAGGAAAATGGCTCAAATATATTATATCCAAATCCTACACAAAAAAATATCAAATGTGTTATAATTAGGATGATGATCAATGTAAGCTTGTAAAAAAGTGCATATAAACCTAGGTCATCATCAATGATCTTGTGTTTTAATAAAGTGATAATAGGCCTAGTTGGCATGATACACACTGACGATATTATTTATATTGTGTGTGTTCATTTTATGAAAATGATAGTATGTTAGTGGTGGATGTGCTTGATAAGTATAATGAACACTAGAAGTTCCTATTATCTCATTAGTCATATGATTTTAAAATTGATTAATAAATATTTTCATTTCCTTTACTTCAATTAGTTGTCCTTTAGGTGTTATTATAGGAGTGATCCTATAAATTATATTATCCTCTTTTAAATATTTGATCTTATGTCATAAGTTGATACATCTATTTATAATATAGCTGGGTCCACTATGATAATCGCAAAATGCATTAGAATCATAATTCTCTAGAAGACGCCTAGTCGTATCAACCTCTTTCATGGGATGGAGATATATGATGTTGTATTCCAAAAGTCTCTGGAGTATACAAGTTGGTGGTTCAAGAATATTTTTAAAAGGTCTCCTTGGAGGAGATGATAAAATAAGATGAGGATTTAGATATGATGTTGTGTTAACTATCTAATTTGGTTGTTTGTTTTAAATTACCCATGGAGATAAGTTTGAATTATCATTCCTTCACTGTATGGAATATATTTTTAAATTATGGAAATTTCTTGGAAAATATAGATTCATGTAATTCAAGTAATACATTTTTTCTTGAATATGTCCTATAGTTTTTTGTTTGCCATGGGGCTAGTCATCTTTGCTAATATGGATTCATATTACAAGACATATTCAACCATTGGCTCATTATACTTGATCTTTAGTTGAGTAATTTTAGTATACATATCTTTGTAACTAATGTTTATGGAAAAAAGTGCCAAAAAATATCTATAAGTGGATTAAATTTTCTAATGGAATGATTAGGAAGATCATATAATTATTGTAATGCGTAGTCCTCTTAACTATGAGGAAATAACCTAGTGAGGAGTTAATCATTACGAACTTACTCAAAACATGTTATATGAAAACTATGTAAATGATGTTCTTGGTCACCATTACCATCATATATATCAAGTTTGGGTGTCATAAATCTAGATGTCAAAGGAGTTAGTACTATATGTTGTGCCACATATGTACGTAAGATAACATGATATTAAAAGGAATGAGATGGTCTAGTGGTAACATATAATGGTCCTCATGCTAAGGCATTATATATTTTAAAAGGAAGAATGTGTACTATCCATAGGAGGTTTTTTCATTAGAGGGGGATGCTTAGTTATAGTAGGTTATTATAGAATCTGAGTTACCCCTATAGTAGGTGTAATAATATTAGCATCTATGGGGTTAGAGTATTGAAATACATGGACCTAAAGAGAGTTTATTAAATAATATGGATAAGTTCATATTTTATATATGAATATTTAGAAATGAAATGTCACATTTTTTTTCTTATTAGTGACAACAAATCAATTATTAAATTATACCATTAGAGGTTAAGAAGTAGGAAAATAAAAATTTATATATTTCAAAACTTAAAATGATATTAAATCTATGAAATATTATGAAAATATAATAATGAATCAAATCAAATGTTTTAAAATTAATTATTGAGTATATAAAACATAAGGATACAAACCCTAAAAGAATTTAAGCCTAGGGTTTAGATATTAGTTCAAGTAAGTCGGGTTTAACAAATGATTTAATTATTTTTTGAATTCATGAATATAAAACCATATTTAGATAAAGAGATGACTATATAAAATAGGAAATAAAATACTAAACTATCAATAACCACTGATTTATAAAATAATTAATTTGTTTATTTAGCCTATAAATAAAAATGAATTATAAAAGAGGTACTTAGCTATAGAGTATGATTAGAATAGACAAATTCTAAGTTAAAATATGGTTTAGGAATACTGCAAGGTGTCATCAATAAGAAATAGGTGTCAAAACCCTCTGCAGATAGTAATGTGTTCCCTTTTACAATAGTTCACCATGTTAGTGTCTTCCTGTGCAATGTTAATGATCTTGATTATATAAAATAGTGAGTTTATGGGAGGATGTTTATATTGTTCTAAGAATCTTATGTCTATATGATTGAGTCCTAAATCATTATTTGTTATGTGTCTTTGATTGATCTTAATGTGAAACCCTAAGCCTCCATTACTATTATGGTTTTAAGGAACATAAGTACAAGGAGAGTGGCATTAGTAGGGTAGATTAGATGTGACCTAAACACCCCATGTTATGAGAATTTAATAAATAAAAATATATCAAAAGGGGATCGATCCTGATGTATTTATGCCAATCTAAGTGTTGGTGTAAGTGAAATTAAATTATAGTATGAATGTTGGTTTGAATTAATTGAGTGTGTATTGAGAATAGAAACATAAATAATTTGAGCCCTAGGATATTTTAGATGGGTGTATGAAGAATAAAGGTATAATAGGTATCTATGACCTTTACTTTTACAATTATTTCTGCATTTATTCATGAGAATTATACCTTCTTTCCATCTAGTCGATAAATGAATGAGAATGGTCTTTATATAGCATTCTAGTTCTTCTCCTAACATGAAATGAGTCTATTCTAGACCTAAAATGCTTTGGGAATTAGAAATATATTTTTTAGGGTTAAATAAGGTTGAGGGTCAACAGTGTTTCCCCTTATCCTATAGCATAGTGTGTTATAATCCAAAGGATTATGTTATTATCTAGGTGGTTAGATGCCTAGGTGATGACTCAATGTTACATTTAATATATTTGGTCATGGTCTAAATACACATATATGATGGAAAAGGATCAAAAGATACCCTAATATAGGTCTAGAGATAAGATAAGATATGGTGGTATTAAGTGACACCCATTGCACTAAAATGGCATTTTAGATTACTATAGTTGACTTGACCTCATAGAATCATACTATAAAAATTCATTTCATTAAATATTATTATACATATAATTATTTACATTTATAGTATCATCATTTATAACTTTGTAATTGTTTAAATTGGATTTTTTATTTCCATTGTTGGTTCTTAACTAGTGTAATAGAGGATTTCAATATTTATATTGTTGGCTTTAATTAATGTTATATTGGGTTCTAATATAGATATTAATATATTATAAATAGTGTTAAATCAAATATTATATAATAAATAATCCTTATCACATAATTATCCATAATTCCCATAGTAACAGTTATTAATTTACATAGTACTAACTAACATTTATCCATATTTTACCATATTAACTAGTCACATCATGACAGGTACGTATCCAAATATTTGTGAAAAAATATAAAACATATTTACACCATGTATAAGTCTTAGAAAACAATTTTTATCCACAACAAAATAGCCCCATTATACCCTTTTGAAACTAAAGAAGCTACCACATTATAATCGCCTAAAAGTGTTATTTGGATGTTAAGAGTGTTGCTTGAGTTAGTGTATTCCTAGCTTAGCCCTAGACTTATCTTAATGAATTAGACACACTTTCCTAGATATTATGAAAACCGGGTACATCGACAGTTAGATTAAACATATTTCTAGGATAGCTTTCCCAAATTAGAACCTCTTTTGCCTATTAAATTTCTAGGTGGACATTAGTGCCACATTTGGGACACTATAGCCACATGGTGCTAATGTCCCCAATCGGTCACTATTGTAATTTACCCTAAGTCTCCTTAATAGATACTTTTTAAAATATATGCCCCTTCTAAGGTCAACCTAAGCACACTTAATTATCTTAAAAATCTATATATCTCTATAAATATAGGTCTATTTGACCTTTATTGACTAGATGGAAAAAAGATGCAAAAGCCTACTCAAATAAAAGGCAAGTTGAACAAATTTAAGGTATTTAATCCCTATTCTACCTTACTTCTACATACTACCATATACAATAGCCTTAATCCCATATTTCAAATATTCTAAAAATCAAGTACACTCAAGGAATTCAAGACCACTTTCATTCTAACATTTGGTTGCATTTGCACCAAACATTAGGTGGGAGAGTTATATCAATCTTGATCCCTCCTTATGGTATTGGTATGTAGTCAACTCTCTTCATAATGGGGTGTTGAGGATGTCCAACCTATCCTAATAATGAATACACATTTATTGATAATGACTCACTTGTAAAGAGGATTAGGGTTTGCATACTAAATTGATTTTTTTAGCCACAACACAGCTATAGATTTCATGCATGGAGGAATAGGACCTAAAAACATAGGCACACATGCTTATAAAAAATAGGAAAAATATTGTAAAGAGGACACAAGAACCACTTTTAATACACTAAAATAATATGAAACCATATTATAGGTGGGTTTCTACTATCTAATTAGAAAATAGATCTTAGGACCTTATTGATGACACTTACAACTATCCAGAACCCAGTTTTTAGAACCAATATCATCTTTAGTAACCATGTTATCAATTTGTCCT
This sequence comes from Torreya grandis, assembly GCA_037957365.1. Lineage (NCBI taxonomy): Eukaryota > Viridiplantae > Streptophyta > Pinopsida > Cupressales > Taxaceae > Torreya > Torreya grandis. Next base: position 169,054 of record JARHVA010006666.1, read on the forward strand.
CCCAAGACCAAATTCCAACCCTTATATCTAAATTTTTTTATATGATAATACACTATGCCTTCTCATGATGATCTCTTGCATTTTCATGTCCTAATTGATCTTCTTTTAAAACTTGGTAGCACTGTTAGAGTATAGTTGTGTATTCTAGATCCTTCTTGTGAGTTCATTATGTCATGGCTACCTTGAGTCACTTTGGTGAGGTGACACTGGTCATAGTGGCCTTGGAATGAGTAAAAAGAGTTTCAAGGTGTCTTGGAGGTCTAGTGAGTAGTGTTGAACTTATTTGATGAGTTTAAGTATCTTTTGACAAAGTTAAGGTTATTTGGAGAAAATGAGGTTTCTAATGCTTATGGTTTTAGACTAGTTTAAGCCTTTTCAAAAAATAAAAACTTTGATAATGGGATGTAAGGGTATTTTAACATTATTTTAGGTCATAATATGAATATCAATAGTGTTTTTAAGGTCATTGTCCATGATATGTTCATCTAATCCCAATTACCACCTCAACTCAGCCTTAAAAGCCTTCAAATACCCCTTAAATCATTTCACATAATCCTATTTGCATTAAAAATATTATAAAAGGGGAAGTGTTTTTATAAAAGTACAATGAAACATTTTTATAATATATATTTATTATCATATGCTCACAGTCATGCATTTTATATCCTTAAAATCCCATTTTGAAACTCATATCCACCTCCCCACTCACCAAGTAGACCCCACACACCAAAATTTATCTCTCCCACTTTCCCCTACCATATATTATATTTTAAAAGGTCATTTAACTCATGTTCCCTCTCATTTCATCCTACAATGTCAAGTCAAAGTTTGAAACATGGGGAAAATAGTGGAAAAGGAGAGTTTTCATGTGTTTTTTGTAGGTGTACAAACTTGTATGGACTAGTCCATACATAGAAAGTCATATGATTGTAGGGGGATAATGTTTGATATCTCAAATAATTTTCATGTTAGGAATACTCAAAACTGATCCAAAACTAACCTTTCTTGACAAACAAGTTTCTTTGTAGCCCAATAACACTTCTAGGTTTGTGGATAGTATAGATAAGAGAAAGAAAATGAGGAGTTGGTATCTTGAAAAGAGGAAGAGGTATATTAAACTTCCCATCCATTGAATTTTTTTGAAGGATAATGGTATATACTTTATGAACATTAGTTAACAATATGGCCACTCCAATGAGCTTGTGCATCTATGTAAGGGTGAAAAAGTATAACAATTTTGATGAATATTTGAATTTTTTATAAAAAATAATGTTTTTTGTGTGTTATTGAAGATCTTTAAATCCCATATATAATACCCTCCACTCAGTTTTCACACATTTGGATGGTGATATCAAGAAAACCTTCATGTTTTCTTCATTTTTTAGAATATAGTTTGGTTTCTCAAATTACAGAGTCTTGGTGCATAGGATGGGAGGATAGATAATGTCTTAGTTTGGTTATGAGTTTATTAAAGAATTTTAGACCTCATATACCTCCTCATGTACTCAAACAAGACACCATCTAGTAGAGAAACCCCTTAAGCACTATTTTATTGAAAATGTCTTAGATGGTGTGGTCTCTTTTGTAAGGGAGAGGACATAATGTCTATAGAATATATTTCCATAGTGTTTGAGATGAAAAAAATCCTTCATTAAATCCATAATATATTACCCCTTACTCATATTTAACCCATACACCAACCATCTCTACTCTCAACATAGTATATCAAATTAAACTTTCACTAGGTCATTACAAACCTCAAGTAGACTAAACAACACACAATCACTATTAGGAATGGGTATAGAGGTGAGAAGTTTAAAAAAAGGAATAAAAAAGGTATAAAATATATGGATATAGGGTTAATAAGGTCCACCACTAGTTAAACCATTCATCTCCAATTCATTTTGTAAGACACACCTCTTACAATCAGATCATGCCTACTGTACAGGCTAAGAGATGAGGTATCACTGTTAGATTGGAGTTTTCAAGACATTAAGAAAAATTGAGGCATAATATGAATCCATATGAAGGGGATAAAAGAGAACCAAAATAGGTCTCCAAGATTTAGAAGATAGGAAAAAAGGGCCACTATCACATTGGTACTATTCAAGAGGCATCGATGTTTAGCCCCTCCAAATGGTCACACATAGACCTTAACTTAAATAGTATACGTAGTTAGCTTTAGGGCATGGAGTAAGGATAAATTTGATATAATGTTGATATAATCTATCAGAGATCATGAAAACATTATTAGACCATAAGAACACTCAGATCCACTCATAAGGCAAAGAAATATTGTAGATAGGTTTCTTAGGTTATAGGAAATCTTGGCATGAAAGAGTCATACACATAGGCCTATATATAGGAAAACCTAAATATTATGCACAAATAGTACTCTAATATGGAGAATAAATATTGAAAGTATATACAAATAATTTAAGTGAAAAAATTTAGGGTAGAGTTTTAGTCTTTGTTTAAGGATTATTATGCCTTTAACTAGTGATCTAACGCTTTGAAATAAGATTAGGCCTAGTTAGGTCTAGACACACAAGTCACAATAAGGTCATGAGATGGATACCAAAGTGTATAGGAGTTTTAATGATACGTTAATTATATTTTTCTTTAGAATTAGGTTTTATCTCTTTAATGGCATTAATATTTCGAGGTTGTTATGTTTGATAAAATATAAGAAGTAGGTCCCTATTGGCCTACTTGGAAAATAGGCCTAAGTAGATAGGTTCAAGCCTATGTACAAGGATTGATTACATCAACATATGATAGGTGATTGAGATAATCTTGAGGTTATCTAAGGATAATTTAAATTATATGAGATGGAATTTTGTGGTGATTAAGATATCAAATGGGTAAGATTTAGGATGTCTCCACATATATCTTAATCAATAGGCCTATAGTAGACACCTACAGATAGGTCCTAAGAAGGAAGTGAATATTAAAATTTGTAGAGAAAGGAAATTTGAATGATTTACATAGATATTTAATTTTTTTATGAATGATTTTTATTTTTCTCATTGAACTAGCCTAATCCTATCAAACAATGAATACATAATGATTCAAATAGTCATGTTATGCCTAATTAGGCCTAAACAAGCCTATATATGCTAAATAAGGGATTTTGCATGATGATTTAAGTCATATTAATGTTATAACACCTAATAAAATGGTTATGGGAGATATTTTAAGAGCATCAAGTGTAAATAGTCTTAGAAATAGGAAAGGGAGATATTGAGGACCTCACTAGGCCTAATAGGCCTAATCTAACATATAGAGTCCTACATCAATTTTAATTTATTTTATTGTGAAGTGATATTGAGATTAAAAAATCTAAGGGAAAGTTTATAAAAATTCCTTAAAAGTGTTATAAACCTTAGGTGAGTCATAAATCACTAAACTCAAACCTCAAACGGTTATATAGGCTTGATTGTGTAGAAATCATAGGCTAAAAGAGGAGAATAAAAAGGACTGAGTTGTTATAGGAATTATATATAAAGGTGTGGAAACCATGGGGTAATTAACATGGCTTAAAAATACATCATCATATAGTGGATAGTAAAGGAAGAAACCACTCAAGTTTTTATATTAGCCCAAGCACTCAGAATTAATAGTCTTGAATGTTCAAGACATGCAGTCTTATGAGAGAGTGGAACTAGGTTGAAGTTTGGGCATATAAATGGAAGATAAAAAATATGGAAATAATTGATTAATTATTATTATATTATGATATTAAATCACAAACCATCTACAGGCCATTGAAACCCATGAAATGCAGTTGAGGCTAATTAGGTCTAAAAGCTTGTCTTAGGCTTAAAAGGTCCATATCACCATGGGAGGAATCATCATATGCAATCAAAAATTCATCATGTCTATAAATAAATCCTAACTTAGAAACCCTATATCATACTTACACTTCTAATTGGGGATACACTAGATAATTGAGAACATGACCAATATGGGGATCTGCTAAACCTAATTAGGGAATCTCTTACCATAATAAACCTGATAGGGAGCATTATAAAGCATCCATTCAATAAAGTTCATTAAAAAACCCTAAATAATCCCTATGTTTTATATTCACTAAAATAATATCAAGTAAATTAATGTCTAATCTATTGCTCACCAAAGCTTGTGGCATAAAGTAGGGGTAATAAATAATAAAAGTAAACATGTATAAGAGACATATAATCATGTAAATGTATACAAAATCCTAATACATGGAAGATAAGTAAACATGTATATCTATCTAGTCTTACAAAGGAGGAATAGATCTATGAATACTTACCTTTGAATATGAACCCACCAAGCCTCAATCCCTCCCTTGGCCAAGGTGTCTTACAAGAGGTTATTGTGGTATGTAAGGATGAAAAAGATAAATTAGTTATAGGCTACATAACCTATCAAGACATCAAAAATACTTCTCCAAAAGACAAGATTTATATCTCCAAATAAATTAATAAACCCTAAGATTGATTATCAAGTGTAATGGTGGATAATAATATGATCAATAGCTCTTACCTCTTCTTCTCTTCTCTAAATAATCGAAAAATGATCATGTATATATAGGTGGATTTAACCCTAAGCCCTTCTAAACAATTTGGCTGATAGGGTCACCCTAGTAGACCTAGTATAGTTATGGTAAAAAATTCACTAGGTCACGAGCTAGATATGCTAAGAGATGACCTAGACCCTAAATGAATTCAACCTAAAATAATCAAGGGTTGACCCTATCAACCTAGTATAGAAAATATTTGAAAGGGATCTAAATCTAGGAAAAGGGAGCAAAAGGTGGGAAATGACTAAAGAGAGTATAATAGAGGAGAATAAGCTTAACGAAATGGCTTTTAGCATATAAGTGTGTAGATAAAAAGAGGGAAAAGGACAAAAATCATGTAAAGCACCAATGGTTTTCCAACCCCTTTCCTATTCCACCCCTTAAGTCATGCACTTAGAGAGATTGAGACTCGATGGATTCTTACAAGATAAAGAGTGTAAGTGACAAAAGTTTTAAAATGTTATATGTATACATAGGTGAGGTAGATAGATAGTATGTAAGACATATTATATCCCAGTCATACTCTATAGCTAAGTACCTCTTTTATAATTCATTTTTATTTATAGGCTAAACAAACAAATTAATTATTGTATAAATTAGTGGTTATTGATAGTTTAGTATTTTATTTCCTATTTTATATAGTCATATCTTTATCTACGTATGGTTTTATATTCAATCATTCCAAAAATCATTAAATCATTTGGTAAACACTACTTCAACTAATATCTAAATCCTAGCTTTAAATACTTTTAGGGTTTGTATCCTTATGTTTTATATACTCAATAATTAATTTCAAAATATCTGATCCGATTCATTATTATATTTTTATAATCTTTCATAGATTTAATATCATTTTAAGTTTTGAAATATATAAATTTTTATTTTCCTACTTCTTAACCTCTAATGGTATAATTCAATAACTGATTTGTTGTCACTGATAAGAAAAAAAATGTAACAATTCATTTCTAAATATTCACATATAAAAGATGAACTTATCCATATTGTTTAATAAAATATCTTTAGGTCCTATGTATTTCAATACTCTAACCCTATAGATGTTAATATTATTACACCTACTATAGGGGTAACTCAGATTCTATAACAACCTACTATAACTAAGCATCCCCCTTTAATGAAAACACCTCTTATGGCTAGTACACATTCTTCCTTTTAAAATATATAATTACTTATGCATGAGGACCATTATATGTTACCACTAGACCATCTCATTCCTCATAATATCATTTTATCTTACATACATATTTGGCACAACATATAGTAGTAACTCCTTTGACATCTAGATTTATGGCACCCAATATTGATATATATGATGGTAATGGTGACCTGGAACATCATTTACATAGTTTTCATATAACATGTTTTGACTAAGTTTGTAATGCTTAACTCCTCACTAGGTTATTTCCTCATAGTTTAGAGGACTATGCATTACAATAGTTCTATAATCTTCTTAATCATTCCATTACAACATTTAATCCACTTGTAGATATTTTTTGGCACTTTTTTCCATCAACATCAGTTATAAAGATATGTATACTAAAATTACTCAACTAAAGATCAAGTCTAATGATCTAATGGTTTAATATGTCTTGTAAAATAAATGCACAATCAATTTGATCAATGAAGATGATCTAATTGAGGCACACAACACAAAACCTTACACCAATGTTGGGCAATGAAATATTTTTCTATATAACATACAATTAAGCTAAGATTAATCAGTCAACTTGGAAATTAAATTCTAACTAATTGGTTATCTTAAATTTTATTATATTATTAGAGTATGATTTTAAGTGTGATAGGAAGTTGGTTATAAGTAACAAACTAAAAATCAATCTATGGATGGTTTTAGGATGTTTGGGATAAAAGGGATCTATGTTGGCAATGATAATTTCTTGCATATTGGGGACAACCTCCTCACGTCACACATCATAACAATAAAGGTGTTGGGTGATTTTACAATATATACCATTAACCATGTGTTTATACTTGCCTAGAAAACCAAGTTGGCTTCCCTCTTGGTGATGAAATCCAAAAAGGTAGACCTTCAAGAGACAATTATTTAAATGCATTTTAAGATTATTTGATTTGTTAGTTTGTCCATAGAATATAAAAATAGTGAAACTAGATGGTATATTGAAAAACCACTGAATTAGACTATGTGATCTATTCTAATCATGGAAGCAACTGAAAGTGAGAGTGTGAAGTAATTACTAGCATATAGATGTTACCTCCAACTTTGAAACATAGTATAATGTTAGTTTAGATGATAATGTATGCATATATTACATAATAAATTCAAAAGTGTCATTACTATATTACTGAAGAAGGGGTTTGCTAATAACTAGATTGACAGTGTCAACCTAGTCTTTGAAATAGAAGACAAGATATAGAACTAGGTTGACAAAGTGGACCTAGTTTGTTATGTAAGGGAAGTTCTAAAGACTATAAACTATAAAAAATATAAATTTAAGGAATTAAAAAAATGATATAGAAAGAGAAAAGGGAACATTGGTGGGTTGAAAGATGCTTAGAATTGCACAATTTTTATTAAAGGTACTTGAAATTTCTACCAACTAAGTTGACTAGGTTGACCTAGTTCTATGAAACTGTATTTGTTGAAGATAATAAAAATGACTAAGTCAACAATGTCAATGTAGTTTATTATGTGGATGCTGACTATAATACTAAGTTGATAGTGTTTACTTAGTTTGTTATTTAAAAGTTGACTATAATCCTAAGTCAATAGTGTTGAATTAGTTTGTTATCTAGAAGTGAACAAGAATATTAGATCCACCTGTTTGATCTAATAACCTATATAGAAAGAATAGAGTTATCTTGATGTGACTATTTGTAAAACCTCCACATAGAAGTTATAAACTATACCAGCACTATCAACCTAGTATCGTAAATATAAAAAAATAATAAATAAAATGATAAAATAATAAAAAATGTGAGATAAAACCTATAAGGGTTAGATTCACATCAATTTCACCAAAATGTATGTAATCAAAAATGCATCATGTCTATAAATTAATCCTAACTTAGAGAATATATATCATACTTATACTTCTATTTGGGGATACATTAGTTTATTGTGAACATGGCCAATATGGGGTTTTTTTAGACCTAATTAGTGGATATCTTATCACAATAAACCATGCTAGGGAGGGTTCTAAAGCCTCTATTCAATCACAATCTTAAAAAAACCCTAATTAATCCCTATGATTTATATTCATTACAATAATATAAATTAAATTAAAGTCTAATCTAGTGCTCACCAAAGCTTATGTCACAAAGTGGGGGTAAGAAACAATAAAATTAAACATTCATAAGTGACATATATTATTATCAATGTATATGTAATCCTAATACATGGAAGAAAAGTACAAATGCATATATATTTACTATTACAAAGGAGGAACAATGTTAGGAATACTTACCTTTAAAGTTGAAACCACCAAGCCTCAATATCTCCCTTGGCCAAGGTGCTTCATAAGAGTTTGTTGTGCTATGTAAGGATGACAAGGATAAATCAGCTCTAGGATACACAACCTATCAATTTATCTTAAATAATTCTCCATAAGATGATATCCATATCTCTGAATAAAGTATGAAACCCTAAGCTTGTACCTAAAGTATAATAGTAGATAATAAGATGATCGATACCTCTTACCTCTTATTATCTTCTCTAAATAATGACAAAATTTTCTTGTATATATAGGTATATTTAACCCTAAGCCCTTTTAAAAGTTTTGGTTGATAGGGTCGACCTAGTATAGTTATGGACAAAAATTCACTAGGTCATGGGCTAGGCTAGCCAAGAGTTGACCTAGACCCGAAATGAATTCTACACAAAAAATTACATGGTGAACCCAGTCAACCTAGTACAAAAAATACTTGAAAGGGGATTAAGGCTAGGAAAATGGAGACAAAATGTGTGAAATGATTGAGCAGTGTATAATAGAGAAGAATAAGATTATGAGAATGATTTTTAGGAGAAAAGTGCATAGATAACAAGTGGAAAAAGGAATTAAAATCATATGAATCACCAATGGTCTGCCCACCCATTTCTTGGTATACCACTTAAGGCATGCACTTAGATATATTTAGACTCGATGAGTTCCTACAAGATAAATAGCATCCATAAGTGATAAAAGTTTTAAAATATTATGTGTATACTCTCTCAGACTCTCCTAATAAATTTTGGCACCAAGAGAAGGTATAGTGGGATGATTTAGGTCTGATAAAGGAGTTTTAGGTAGGGGAATATAGTATAAAGTTCAATTTTAGTCTTAAAACTAACTTGAAATATAGAGTCCTTAACAGCCAGTTAGATTCCTCTCTATAAGTGATTGGATATGTCACCAAAAAAGGATTAATGGAAAATGTTTTTATTTAAAATTAGTAACCCCTATATACTTTAAATACATGGAGTATTGAGCTATATTAAGGGGTCCAGCTTTATGAATGAAGGTTAAGACCATAAACATGTAAAAATTTCCTATAAAAGACTACATGTACATTTCCTTACGTTCATATCTTAGCACACATTTTACATGGGAACTAAAGCTACTCAAGAAATTTTAATGGGTTTAGATAATAAATATCTTTAACAAGAAGTTTTGGTTTGGAGGTATGTACTTTATGAACCATCATTAAGATGTTGTAACTCCAAAACCCTCCTTAAATCCTACTACATACTTATCTTAATAAAAATGAATATTTTAGCAACCAAACACCTATTAATCACTTGATAAATACTTGAATCATAAATTACACTTAGAGAGGGTCATGACCATGATATTTTGTTAAATGAAATTGTACAGACATATCATAAATTAGAAATTTTTAGGAAAAAGAGAATAAATTGAGGTACACAGTAGTTTTAGACTTGAAAATCATTTGAAATATATTTTTGTAACTTTTTTCATCTTCTCAAGTTGTTATGTTTCCATAAACCTTCTTGTAAGTACATATGTAACTCTCTTGTAAAAGACCAGTCTACAAAAATGAAGGAAAAGGGTGACCTAGTCACCTAGTGTGGTAATTTCATAGGTGTAAAATACTCAAAGGAGACCTATGTTATTATTTTATACTTTTATTCAAACATAAAAATCACCCATTCATGGATTCTCAAGGTTCCATAAAGGTTTCATGGACATCAAATGCAATTTGTCAAGCTACAAGACCTGATTGCCTACTTGGTCAACAAAGGGAGTTGAAGGTTGGCATAGAAAATATATTGAGGGAATTAATGGAGGTTTATCATACCTGTAAATTATATTTAATTGGTAAATAATTAACATTAAATATCTATTATGGAGTAATAATCCTATTTGTTGAATTGGTTATGTTGATATGGTTTTTATGCACACCATAGACAACAAGGTAGCATCTAACATTTTAAGATCTTAATGGAGATGAACTCCACTCTAAGGCATGAGTTATAGGTATATAGTATTTACAACCTATTTATTAAATATTTGGTAGATTATATATGTTTTTCATAAATTTTTGGATGGAAGTGTGGTCTCTTAAAAGGAATTGAGATTCTATATGAGTTGGATGGATGGTTGGTTGTTAATTTAAGGTGGGTTGTTCTCAAAATAAAATTAAAAAGGAAGGAAGAGTAAGGAAGAAAATAATTTTTTTTGGTTTTAATAAATCACTTATTTTTTTGGTTCCTAATTGGACAAGTTTCTTTTAGAACCTATGCCTATTTATGGTAGCTATTGTACACACATAGTTAGAAATTGCTAAAAGTCTAAGGGAATACTGATATAGGAAACTCATGGGCCTCAATCAAATATTTATCCTTTTAGGTAATAATTTTCACACTCTTACTTAGGATATTATGGCTTGATATTAGTGAGGTATATGACGTAGCTATTGCACACACATAAAAAAACTATATCAAAGAAAACACTCATACACACTCAGAATTATGAATCAATTAACTTAACTGTATTAAGCAATGTATTTTGAAAATAATTAAATAGTTTTTATATATCTAAGACTGATATATTAATCAAGAAAATTAATAACCCATTCACATATATTTCACACTAATAATTATTGAATCATACAACCAAATAAATATAATAAAATTACATAAACAATGGAAAGAAAATATGGAAACACACGAATAGACAATCCAAATTACTTATCTCCTATATATTCAAAATTATATAACTCTTTGATGTGTGTGTCCTATGGAATATAATTTCTTAAATAGACTTTTGGAAGGGGTCACCTCATCCTTCAAGTTTATGCAAAATCATTACATGTGGTAGTTAGAACTTAAGTGCTAACTATGATTAAAACCATAAAAAGTATGATTATAGTTATCGATTAGCCTAAGTTGGCCTTTAAAAGATCATTAAATGTCTTCATGTGTAAAAAATAAAAGGCAAATTTACAATAAAAATATCAAATCTATAATAAAATTATAAATATAGATGCATCTCTACAAAATTATCCATGCAAAAAACCTAGTCTTTCAAGACTACATCATTTAAATAATTGCATGCATTTTGGTGGTTATCATGGCTAAGGTTGCAGAAGTTGAAACTACTAATGTCAACATGGTGCTAAAAGTAGCAACTTGAGATTTCTTCTTCTTTACTTCAATATTTTTGTAACACTTATCTACAATGTCATGTTGTTATCATATGATGTCCAAATTTAGCATAGGTGGTCAGTGGATCCTGTTAACTTGACCAAGGATCTTTTCATGTTCTCTCTTAGTCATCTAAAACTTATTATTGAAAACCTCCACCTCAGTGACTTTATTTCAAGTGGTAATCAATTTAGATTCTATCTCTTCCAATATTAGTCCCTATAGACTCTGCTTGAGTTTATTCATTTTCTCTTGTATTAGTTGATTAAAATTGATCTTAATGATCAATTTCCCCATGGTGTCCTTCACCTTATATAAATTCATATCATTTAAAATTTGGATAATATGGGTCTCATATCCTTGATATCTAGTGAGTAAATTACCAACAACCTACAACCATTCCTGATCTTCCTCTATACTAATGATAACCAAGTTAAGGGCATTTGATGCCTCAAGTGCCATCATAAGGTTTAAATGGTTTTAAAACTTATTACCTATATATGTAACCAGTATCTTTAATTTATTGTTATTAGTCCTTAAATAATTTAACAATTCATTATTTTTGTTGAAATGTAGGTTTAATTCAACCTACATGAATTCTAGCACCTCCAAATAATTGTAACACCTAGAGGATATGTCCTAAACCTCCACCTTTGTACCTACTATGATGTGCATGGTTTTTGCATATTCTCTTGATTGCTTTACCTCAATGTATAGTTCTTTCCTTACCATTTTTATGCCCTTGTGAATAATTTCATGTACTTTGGTGGGTGTCATGGCTAAGGTTATAGAAGTTAAAACTTTATATGTCAACATGGTGCTAGAAGTAACAACTTGAGATTGCTTCTTCTTTACTTCAATCTCTTGGTAACACTTGTTTATGATGTCATGCAACTATCGTATTATTTTTAAACTTAGTAGAGGTGGTCATTAGATCTTGTTAACTTGACCAAGGATATTTTCATGTTCTCCCTTACTCATATAAAATTTATTCATGAAAATCTCAACCTCAGTGACTTTCTTCCAATTGGAACTCAATTTAGATTTTATCTCCTCCAATGTTAGTCCCTATATACTTCTATTGAAGCTATTTATTGCCTCTTGTATGAATTGATCAAAATTAATCTTGATGATCAATTTCTTCATAATGTCCTTCACCTTAGATAGCTTCAAATCATTCAAATTCTAGAGAATATGGGTCTCATGTGCTTAATATCTAGGGAGTAAATCCCCAACTACCTAAAACCATTCTTGAGCTTCCTTTATTCTAATGACAACCAAGTTAAGGTAATTAAATGCCTCAAGTGGTGTCATAAGGTTTAAATGGTTGTAATCCTTATTACCTATATATGTAACTAGCATCTTTAATTTATTGCTATCATTCCTCAAAGAATTGAATAATTTTTTAGTTTTACTAATATGTGGGGTTAATTTAACCTAAATGAATTCCAATGCCTCCAAATAATTATAACATTTAGAGGTTGCATCTTAAACCTTTGCCTCTGTTCTTATTGGGATGTGCATGGTCTTGTCCTACTCTCTTAATTGATCTACCTCAACCTATAGTTCTTTCCTTGCCATTTTTTTACCCTTGTGGATGGCTACCATGGAATATTTGTGTGCTTCATCCAATTTTTCAAAATTATAAACATAACGGGATTACCTAGGGTGCCCATTATGCCTCTTGGTGAGGGAGACAACTTCTTATCTCTCCTCAAAAATCAATTCTCTACCCTTGTCATCCTCTAGCTTCCTCTTCTTCACCTTTTGTATTTTCTCAGATGCCTTATCAAATAGAGTGGTGATGGAGGGGATAGCATTAATCTTGAAGCTAGGAAATTGGGAGGTATTGCTTCTCGAATCCATAGCCCAAGGAGGAATTTCCAACTATGTTACATCTATTTCTCTTGCGGTTATAATTACAACCTCTTCCTTATCCTCTTCAACTATTGGTTATTTCTTCTATACTTTTACAAGGATATCAGGTAAGTATGGGTAATTATCTTATACCAATCCACTCCTCCAAATTAAGGGAGTTAATGGACTATGATAATTTAGAACTTATCCATCCTACCTTTGTTATAGCTTGGCACAATGGTTTCTTTTATAGAGGTGGTGGATGGTATGATAAGAGCAATTTGATTATATTGGATGTGGAACTATGGGGTGGCCATGGCTATTTGCACCTTCCCAGATGCCTTCTTTATTTCATTATTATAATGGTGGTAGTGTCAGAAGGGATAGAGGTGGTATCTATGATGGAAGTTAATGGAATGGGGGTGAACATTTGATCAATGGTGGTGGTGGAGACATCCTTATAACCTTTTGGGGTGAGAAAGTGGAACTAAATTAATTAGGTTGAAGTAAATGGATTAATAGATGTGAAATTATAAACTTCCACCCTCGGGATGCTTAACATAAAAGAAATAGAAGCACCGCCAAATATAAGAATATAAGATAAAGGAGTAGTTTGAATAGATGGGGTACCTAAGAAATCTTAAATTATTGGATATTTATGATTACTTTATTCAAGGCTCAAGGCCTTAACTATTTCCATCTCTATGTCCTCATCAAATTCCTCTTCATCTCCAACATCTTTAATTTTAGTAGCCTCTCCCTTTATCACTTATGAGTTTTATGGTCTAGTAGGCAAGCCTTGAGATAATTCAACTATGGGACTACCTATAGAAGTCCTAGGATTCCTTGTATAAAAGATAGGGGTTTTTATTTATGTAGGTGAGCCTTGTTATATTTATTCAACTACCTCTTTTGTTATTACCCATATAGATGTGGCAACTTGGGCCTATGGAATAGTATTCATTTAAATCATGTTGGTAGTTGGATCTTCCTATGTTTTCTCCACCTCATCAGTGTCTAAACTAATGAGATATCCTTCATGTGATCCTTTAGGTTTAGGTTCAACTACCCCATGTTCTTTATTCATATATTTTAGTTTCAGCTTTAGAGGGATCCCTTAAGATGAGGAACCTATCTAGTCCTTTGATTATTCCATAAACTATACTCTCCAGAAGTCTAAATTTTCTGACCCTTTATAAAGGGACTTCTTATTATCTAAATCCCTCATATAAACTAAGGGTTATTCTTGTATCAACTCCAAGTGGTCTTATTTCAATCCCATCATCCTTTCCCTTACTTACAAATCCTTATCATCTTTTACATTTAGGAAAAAAATCATATGTATAAGGTTCATGCTATAGGGGATATTTAATCCCTATATATGCTTCTGAATAATTCCATAGGATCTCAATCCCTATGTGGAAGTGTTGGCAAGGGATATTTCTTCCTCTTTCCTCATACTTCCCCAAAAAAAATTCTCATGGTTCATGCCATTCTCCTAATGACTATGTGGTGGCCAAAATATGATCTTTTCTTCTATCTAAATAGGTCTTCTTCTATACTCCACCATAGTTCAAAAGTGATTTATTGCACTACCAACTTGTTTAGAATTTAGTTTTGGAGACATAAGTGGTGAACCTTAGTTCCCCATATCATTATGATGGTGAAGTCTAGATACAAAAAATAGTCCCCTCTAGTAGCATGTGTTTTCACAATATTTTCTCCAATCATGGGCATAGGCAAACCATGGATAGATAAACAAACTTGAGGATATACATCCTCCATGACCTTCACCATGTTATTCATGTAAGCATATACATGTATAAACTAAAAATAATCACAAATCCTATTTTTTATGCAATCAATGGCTAGACTCCATAGTTCACTAAGAACCTTGTAGCAAGTCCTCGTGATAGCATCTAATAAATAAGACATCATATAAAAATGACTTGTAAGCATGCGATGCTTTTCCTTATGGATTATATTCTCCTTCAAGTGGAAAATGATTATTTATTCTAGTGTGAATGAATCATCAATAATCCACAACATATGCAGTAATGGCACCCAATCCAAATTAACAAAGTGAATGCTCAGCATGTCATAGAGTTTGATCAATAGCACCATTCCAATATGTATCCCCATTATGAATTTTTCTATGGGAGTATCCATTTTTGGTTTCTTACCTTTGAAATTTATGGTCTAGTTGGGGAGCAACCATGAAGATAACACCTTCTCAATTATGTTCTTTGTATTCCACCACACCAATCTTTCCTTGTCTACATATGTGTCAGGTATGGGAAAAGATAGATATCTCTTGAATTCAACTCCTAGAATTTAAGAGATAACCATTTAATTTATAATATGATGAAAGAATGCATCCTACATGACCTTGCCTATAGAAAAACAAGTCACACAGAAGGTCGATGCATGGCATTACCTCAAGCTTGGTGGTGATAAAATATAATATGTATCTTTTAAGGGCAAGCAAATCCTTGATAAAAAATAACTAAAATAAAGAGATATTGTCCACATCTATGAGAATATATCTATAAAATCAACAACATGACATAGCTCTAAAATAATTAGTGTAACAATTGTGAAAAATGGTAATGTTGAAGACTATGTTTATAAACTCCATCGAATCCTTGATCAAGTAGGGGATGGAGGAATTTCTACGCTAAATTTTTATATGAATATGTCATTTTTGTATGCATGGTTTATGTTTCTTATAATCTCCTTATATATACTTTTTGTGATGTATGATCAATCTTTCTCTAGCTTAGTCATTGTTTTACTCATAGTCTCTTTGCAGGTAGTAGCTAGGTTTCTTTATTATGTAGGATAGTAGTAGACTTTGAGTGTAATTTTTTTTGAAAGTAATAAAGTCTTTAATGGATACATGTTGTGTATATGGCATGCTACATTGAATACTAGCTTGTGTGATATAAATTCCAAACATTCACTTCTTTTATATTTCCTGTATAGTTAAAGATTCATTAGTTTACATTAGTAGAGGACATTAACATACTATTAGGAAAACATTTTAAGTTTATTATACAAATTATAGCGAGTCATTTTGTCATACTTAGTAGTCAAGTATTTGGGTTTTATTTTAGGCTTCAGTCTTTACAAAAGACCCACAATAAAAAGCCCAAAGACCTAATTACCATATGAAAAAATGTCCAAGAAAAAAAGCCTACAACATGTTATATATAATACTCCTAGGACCCATCAGAAAAAAAAATTGCAACAAAAATTCTAAACAAAAATATTCCATCAAAAAAATGTTTAAAATAAAAAGTTTGATAAAATAAACTATTTCAAGGAAATTGTTTTGGATAAAATGTGAACAAATTCATTTCGAATAAAATTTATGAATACCATAATTCTAAATGAAAATTTGCCAAAAAAAAATTCCAAAGAGTTACCAAATTAAATCCATGAAACATAGAATCTAAAAACCAAACATGTCAGAAAAATTGTCCAAAACAAAAAGGCCTAAACAAAAATCCCAATTAATAAATCTTCTACTAAGTTTTTCCAAATTGCTTAAGTCCAAAAAATATACATACCTCAAATACCTATGAAAATGCATTAATAATTTTAGTCCATAAAATGCATAATGCTATGTTATAATGTTGAATCCTCATAAGTATATACACTAATAATTAATCTATTCAAGAACTAGCATAAACATATAGGAAGTAGGCTCAATTAGACAAAGTGAAAAACTTAGGAAAAAATGGGTCCTCTCTTTCTTAGATAAGAAGGGGGTGTTAGGTACAAGAAATGGTGATTTATAGGGGGAATAATCTTGAGTATTCACGAACCCATAAATCTAGTTAGGAACCCCAAATCAAACATGAACAAGGTCATAAAAAATTAAAAAAATCATAAATATGAAAGAGTCTCCTAAGAATATTCACATGACATACTTTCCATCTTACCCTTATAGCTGTGTGTTCTGAACGTGAGATTCATTTAATCCTTGTTATGATGATTTTTCAAAGGCTTGATAGAGATGTATGTTTTCTTATGGTTTCCTTTAAATATCATAAAAATAAGGGAAGCTCAGGCATTGCTCTATTGCCAACCAGTCATCCATCACCCTCATAGATATACCTTGGGTTCCTTCCTCTTCATCACGATTCATGGCATATTGAACTCATTTCATCATGTAATCCCTTCTAATTTTCTTTATATATTTCTTGGGCTGATTGCACTTTTTTTTGGAGAGGAGAGATAGAAGCCCAATGAGCTAGTCTAGCTATAAAACAAATCGTTATTAAAATGTCCCTACCAGACACATCTATACCAAGAATTATCACTTCCAACAAGTATTTAGTGTAAAAATTTCTTGATATTGTGAATAAGAAAACTTTCTAAATTCTTATGAATTATTTTAAAAGCAACTTCTACACACCTAGTAAGAGTATTTAATTGTGACATAATCCATAATAATTCATGATCACCTTCCTTCATCCTAAAAACTCTAAACATATAAAATGCCCAATTTTTGCATTGGTCCCATGTTGCATTTATTTTCAAATTTTCCTCTTTTCCATAGATCTATTAAATTTTAGATCGGTTAAATCAGAGCATACATAATTCAAATTATCACATGAAATAACAAAGAAACTAATCTAGAAAGCATTCAAATCTATCTAACAAAAAATAAATCAAATCTATAAAAAATAGGAAATATATTATATGAAGGTAGGAAATCTATTATAATCCTACCTCTACCTTGTTATTTCATTAGTTAATGATACCTTCAGGTAACACAACCATGAAGTAACGCTTCAAAAACTATCTATTGACTTGATAAGTGAGATCATTCTCTTGTAAATCCTTGAGATGGAATGCATTATTTCCTAATGTATCTAAAATATGATATGGTCTAATCCAAAGTGGGGAAAATTTGTCATATTATCCTTCCTTTTGATGGGCTTTATCCTAGAGAAGCATAAAATTAGAAATACTAAATGATTTGACCTTTGCTCTTTTATCAAACTATTACTTGACAATGTCTTGGTGCTTGTTAAATGTATGTAGGGTTTCATTCCTTGAATATTCCATTTATATTATATCTACCAATCGATACTCATTTTTATCATTTGGTTCCATTTAGTCCTGCATGAACTAATAATTCATTAGTTTCAATGTAATTGGGGAAATTGCCCTACATCCATACAAAAATAAGTAGGGTGAAGTTTTGAGGGATTACTTATATCTTGTTAGATCTTCCCAAAGAGAATATTTCAATATATTATGCCATTCTCTATGCTTGTCCCTGACTAATTTATTTATATCATTTATCAAGCTTATTCATTGATTCTGCTAGTCCATTTCCATGAGGATAATAGCTACAGGAGGACCTAACAATGATCTAGTTTTCATGTGCCCACTGAGTAAACTATATTGATATGAATTCTAGTCCATTGTCACAAACCAAATAAATTGGGGTACAAATCTAGTGATGATATATTTCTCTAAGAAATGCATCACATCCCATGTTCTATAATTCTTCATGGTTGTAGCTTCAATCCACTTGGTGTAGTAGTCTATAGTAGTAAGTAAAAATTTATGACCTATTAAGGAATTTGGGTTAATTACACCAATGAAGTCTAAACCCTATTATAAAAATGGATTTCCTTCAAAAAATAGCTATAAGGGCATTACTACATGTACTTCCCTCTTAGTTAGAGTTTGGCATTCATGAAATGTTCTCACATGATCATGAGACATCCTTGAAAATTATTGGCCAATAGTATCTCATTTTTAATATATTATGGACAATGGTATTCCCAGATGGATGGAGACTACCTATATTTTGATGAAAATTCTTGATAATCTCTTTAGTTTCCTCTACAGACACACACCTAAGATAAATGCCTTCATAATTTATTCTATAAAGGACTCACTTCTTAGTCATAAAATGGGTAGCTTTGAGGCTCAAAGATCTTATTCTTTTTCTAATGAGCTTTTGGGAAAAAGTATCTATAAACAAGTACTATATTATATTAGTATACCATTCTCCTTTAGATACCTGAGCTTCACATACTTCTTCAATAGTAATATGTGGATCAGGATTAGTCATAATCTAGATGATGCCTTGACCCTAAACAATCATCACATGTTTAAATTCTATATCAAATTCTTAAAAAAATTCCATCCATTTACCTCGACATTTTCCTGATTAATTCTATGATAAGGTGAGATTTCTTGCAAGATCATGCATAATGAAAATGGTCTTATTCCTTTAAATGTAATACCAAAACTTATTCACTATTTTGACAGGAGCAAAAAATTGTTTATCGATCACATAATACTTAAGTTCTGCATATTTTAGATTTGTGCTCATAAATGTAATTGGGTGTTCAGTTTCATCATTCTTCTATTTTATAGTAGCAACAATGGTATATTTTGAAGTGAATGAGTACAAGTATAAATCCTTTTTAAAATTTAGACTAATTAATACTGGAGCTTAGGATATTGCATCTTTAATGTCTTGGAAAGACTTTATAGCTTCAACTATTCATACTATTTTGGCATCGTGCTTGATCATGACATTTAGAGGTCTAACAATCTCTATGAATCCTAAGATGAACTTCCTCATAAAATTAATTTTCCCAAAAAATGATTTAAGCTCCTTCTTACTGTTTGGTGGCATAATTTTTTAAATGGCTTGAGCTCTATCTAGATCAATCGTGATCCCATTCTTGGTGATGATATGCCCCAAAATCTTACCTTTAATGACTCTAAATATGCTCTTATTTAGGTTTAGTGAAATACCATTCAAATATCAATCAAAAATGGCTTATGTTGTTATTCCTATTTTTTGAAAAAAACTATAAGATCATCCATGTATATTATTATGCATTTTCTAGTTAATCCTTTGAATGCACGATCTGTGGCACATTGAAAATTATCTCTTATATTTATTAGGCCAAATAACATCCTCTTATATGCATATTTTCCTCACTTCATAGTAAATGCATTCTGCATCCTATCTTTTGATTGTAATAGTACTTAATTATATCCTAAAAATACATCTAAGAAGGACAATATTTTAGAACCACTTACTATTTGTATCACTTCATCCAAAGAAGGTAAGTGATAATTATCCTTCTTAAAAGCTTTTTTTAGGTTTTTAAAATCTACACATAATCTAATTTCATCATTAATATTTATTACTAGGACCAAATAAGCCACCTAGGTGGAATATCTAATTATGAAGATGATCTTTGCATTTAATAACTTCTCCACCTCTCTCTAAATGAGTAGCTCTAGGATAGGATTGACTGGTCTATACCTCTATGTAAATGGTTTGTGATTTAGCTTCATATGAATAATATGGGTAATGAATTGAGGTTCATATTATTTTAAATATTCATAATTCCAAACAACAACATCTCTATATCGAGTGATTAAATCCTTCATTTATTGTCTTTCTTTTGGGGTACAACTGAGATCAATATTAATGTAATGTGGGTTGTGTTTATCTCCCAGGTTTTCCTTTCTAAAGTATGATTTATTTACCTTAGGTGTTCTAAGCTACTTAGCTTGAGGTTGTGTTAAATAGTCATTCTAAATAGACCAACCCTACTGAAATGTGATTCTCTTTAAGTTAGATAATACCTTCCTTATTTGAATCTTCTTCGCATAGATGATCAACTTCTTTATTATTGATAATTTGGGACTCAAAATCCCTTAAATTGGTTTAAAAATGAATAATCTATTGGTTATCATCAAAGACTTGAAAAATTTCCACATTATCAGGGACTGAAGGCAAAAGAACTAGTTCAATAGAAAATATTTTTACCTTAGATTCTTTAAGAGGCTCCAAATTAGCTATGGAAACAACTAGTGAATCTGTAGCTTGATTATTCTATCTAGGAATTTCATTTATATTAAAAGCATCAAATATTTCAATTAGGTCCCATGCTTAATATTTTTACTTCCTTAGATATGATAGCTTGCATTGATATTTATTTTTGACCTAGTTAATCACTAGCTTTGAATCACCTAAAACTACTACCTACTTCGCACTGTTCCTTAGTGATAATTGTAATCCCATAATTAAAGCCTCATGCTCAACCATATAATTGGTATAAGGGAATTATAATCTATATAGTGATAATAATTTCTTTCCTTGTGGATCAATCAACTTGAGTCCTATGCATGATCCTTGTTTAAATCTAGCACCATCAAAATGTAAGGTCCACAGATGATTACAACCTTCAGACTATAGTTCTCATTATTTATTCTACATAATGAAAGTGTAAATACCAAGGCTAAGATATTCATGGTTTACCTCTTCATTATTTATGTTATACTTTGTAATAGGATATTTAATTCTTGTTTCCTTGTCGATCTTAATTTGATTCACAATGCCTCTCCATGGTAACCAAATATGAGATAAGTCTATATATAAGTATCCATTAAACATCTTGGACTAATCCCTACTTAGCCACAACCCATAACCTTTAGGTATATATACCATAAGGATTTCAATGGTCACCTAAACCTACAGTTTAGATGTTACTTGAATATACATGTCCTTTAATTCATCGACCTCTAGCACCACTATATTGTATAATGGTGAAACTATCCTCGTTGAAGGGCTTGGTTTCAAACCAAGATTCTAATATATAGAAGTAGGCATAATAGTTTCAAAATCTCCAAAATCAACTAAGAATTTATGAATCTTCTTATTGAATACTCTAATAGTCAACAAGAATGGTGAAACTTATCGTTTGATCTTGTAGATGACATTGGTGTCAACAACTTTTGATTTATCTATAAATGCTTTCATTTTCTCCATAAGTGTCTTTCAAATAAGGGAATTTATCAAAAACTCATTCTATTAAAAAATATAAGCTAACTCATGAAGAGTTATATTTTCTTTGATCTTATTCATGTCTTCAATGATGTTATATCCTCTTCTGATTATTTCTTCCTTGATTTGAGGCTGATCATTCCCTCTTGGAGGAGGTGTATTCTTGTCAAATTTAGGATTAGGTGGGATTTTTTTAGTATTTGGAGGAATGGATGTAGTGAAGAGTTATTTTTTCTTTATATTATATCCACCTTTATGGAATTATTTGAAAGCATGAAAGTCATCCATGTTGTCCTCTAACACATTGTCATCTTCTTTTAGAAAGGGAAAATCACGAGTCTCAAATAACATGGTAGTGTTGGAAGGGTCAGGATTATGATGTGATTTAGGTAGATTATGCATTTTATCCTATCTTAACACCTCTCTTTTAAATATTTTAAACACTAAAACAATTTTAATGTAGTTCAGCTCATCATGCTTAGTTGTATTATGAATTTTACACTAATTAGGTAGAGTTGTATCTACAATATTGATCTCTAGAATCTTGGTAAGTTTTTTTGCATTATTTGTAGGTATGTTGAATGGTCTATTATACCTCTATAATTAAATATTCTGATTTTTTTCTTAGGGTGTCAGCATTACTTATCTTCCTTTGTATGCCTAGGAAGTCATTTCTTATTTTTTGAATCATATTTTGAATAGCATCAAATTTTACTTTCATGGAGTCAGTGCCTTGTAGAATAGTGGTAAGAAACAAGACCAATTATTGATTTTTTTGGTAACTATTACTCTATGTGTGATTATTTAAGAAGTCATAGTTTGGTTGTGTTTCTTGTGTCATGGAAGGCATCATGTATAACTAATTTTGATTTATCTCTAGGGTATTCTTCTTTGCATTTGGATCATATTCAATGTTGGAAAGTTGTTGTGGATGTTGGGTATAGTAGGCACCTAAGGATTGAGTTTCCTATCAATTTTAATGCCTTCTTCATATGCCCATGTTATGTTGTTGGTAGAAGATCCTCTTTTCAATAATACCATAGTAATTATATTGAGAGCATTCTTGTACATCTCTAATGTTAATGCTTCATTTGGATTATATTCTAGGCCTAAAAAATTGTACATATGTTTAAATATCACATTAAAATCATGGATAAGTTTGTTGGGATCTCTCTTCATGTTGGTGAAGAGATGATATATTATGTTGGGAATGGTAACCTATCCAAATTGTGTAAGAAAATTTGAGTGACATGCATCCCAATAAGTGATGGATTTTTCCATTAGATTTAAATGCCAATCATAAGCATCATCCATTAATTTAAAAGGGAAAATTTGGCATGTAACATCTTCATGAACAACATTCATCAACCTCAAAGCTTCTTTAAATGACTTACTATGCTCTTCTACTATACTTGCTCCTGAAGGAGAAAAGGATAGTAGATACCTTTTAAGATTCTTAGGTAAATCATTCACATTTCATTGGATGGAAATAGTATATCTAACTAATTAGGGTGACTTATACATTGAAGGATTAATAGGTAAGGGGTTCCTTATTAGGGAAGGAGTTCTAGGTCTATTAGGAATTGTCAATAAAATTTTAGGTCTCCTATGATGCGATAAGTGTGAGACTAGAATGCCAACCTAGGCAATAACTTATGTCACTCTCCTTAATGACTCTAGTACAACTCTTATGTATAAATTAACCTCTTTTATTAGAGTTTCAATCCCTCTTTCTAGTGCTAAAGATCTATTGATATGGTTTTTATGCAAACCATAGACAATGAGGTAGCTTGGAATGTTTTAAGATCTCAATGGAGATGAACTCCACTCCAAGGCATGAGTTGAAGGTACATGGTCTTTACAACCTATTGATGAAATAACCAATATTGTATGTATCTTGTTAACAAGGTTTTGGATAGAGACATGGTCTCTTAAAAGGAAGTGATAATCTATATGAGTTAGATGGATGGTTGGTTATTAATATAAGGTGGGTTTTTCTAATAAAAACTTTAAAATGAGGGAATCATAAGGTATAAAATAAAGGTTTATGGTTTTAATAAATCACTTATTTGGTTAATTCCTAAGTGGAAAAGTTACTTTTAGAACCTATGTCTGTTATTAGCAACTATTACACATATGCAGTCAGACATGGCTAAAAGTCTAAGGGAATTCTAATATACAAAACTCATGGGCCTTAGTCAAATATTTCTCATTTTAGAGTAGCTATTACACACTCTTACTCAAGATATTATGGCTTAAGCTCAGTGAGGTATATGTCATAGCTGTTAAACACACATAGAAAAGAATATCAAAGAAAACACTTATACACACTAAGAATTATGAATCAATTAACTTAAATATCCTAAAAATGCCTTTTACTAATCATTTAAAAGATATTTCACATCTAAGACTGATACATTAGTTAAGATAATTAACAACCCATTCACATCTTTTTCACACTAATAGTTATCGAACCATATAGCCAAAGAAACATAATAAAATTGCAAAAATAATGGAAAGAAAATATGTAAACACATGAGTAGACAATCCAAATTTATTCACTCTTATATATTCAAAATGCTTTGACTCTCTAATTTCTATGTCTTGTGGAATACAATTTCTTAAATAGACTTGGGTAAGGGGTTGCCTCCTCCAAGTTTATGTAAAATCAATAAATGTGGTAGTTAGAACTTAAGTTCTAACGATGATCAAAACCATATAAATTCTTATTATAGTTATCAATTAGCTTAATTTATCCTTTAAAATATCATTTAATGTTTGTCTATTTACAAAATAAAAGGGAAATTTATAATAAAAATATCAAATACATAAGAAAACTATAAATATATATGTATCATTACAAAACTATCCATGCACAAAATCTATCCTTTCAAGGATGAATCATTTGAATAGTTATATGTACTTTGGTGGGTGTCATGGCCAAGGTGGTAGAAGTTGAAACTATAGATTTTGATGTGGTGATAGAAGTATCAACTTGTGATTGCTTCTTCTTTACTTCAATCTCTTGGTATCACTTATATGTGGTATCATGTCTTATCGTATGATGTCCAAATTCAGTAGAGGTGGTCAATGGATCTTTTTAACTTAACCAAGGAGATTCACAAGTTTTCCATTAGTCATCTGAAAGTTATTCTTGAAAATCTCCACCTCAGTGAATTTATTTTGAGTGGAACTCAATTTAGCTTCTATCTCCTCCAACATTAGTCCCTACAAACTCTATTTGAATTTATCTATTACCTCTTATATGAGCTAATCAAAATTCATCATGATGATTAATTTTCGTATGGTGTCCTTCACCTTAAATAACTTTAGATCATTCAAAATTTAAAGAATCTAGGTCTCATGTTCTTGATATCTAGGGATTAAAGCCCCAAATACTTACAACCATTATTGAGCTTCCTTTATTCTAATGATAACCAAGTTAAAGGCATTATATGCTTCAAGTGATATCATAAGGTCTAAATGTTTATAAGACTTATTAACTGTAAATTAAATTAGCATCTTTAATTTATTACTATTATTCCTCAAATAATTTAACAATTCATTAGTTTTATTGACATGTGGGGCAAATTTATCTTGCATAAATTCTAGTGCCTCCAAATAATTATAACATGTAGAGGCTACATCTTCGACCTATACCTATGTACTTACTAAGATGTGCACAGTCTTGGTTTGTTATCTCAATTTCTCTACCTCCACCTCTACTTCTTGCCTTTCCATTTCTATGACCTCGTGTATGAATACCATGGCCTCTTTTTGTGCCTTGGCTAGGTTTACAAAATTCTCAACATAAGGGGACTACCCAAGGTGCCTATTCTACCTCTTGGCGAGGGAGAAGACTTCTTGTCTCACCTCAAAACTCAATTCTCTACCCTTTGCATCCTCTGGCTTCTTCTTCTTCACCCTTTGTATGTTCCCAGATGGCTTATAAAATAGTGTGGTGGTGGAGGAAAGCTTAGTAATCATGAATCAATGGAATTGGGAGGTCTTGCTTCTCAAATCCATAGCCTATAGAGGAATGTCCAACTATATTACATATATTTATATTGAGATTGTAATTAAAACTACTTTCTTAGCCTCTTCAACTATTATTTTTTTCTTTTATTATTTTATAGGGATATCAAGTAAGGAAGACCAAATTATCTTAGACCAATCCACTCTTCGAAACTAAGGGAGTGGATGGACTATGATTATTTGGGGTTTGGCCCTCCTACCTTTGTTATAACTTACCACAAGGATTTATTATATGGAGGTGGTGGATGGAATGGGAAGGGTAATATAAGTGGATTAGATGTGGAACTATGGGGTGGACATGGCTATTTTCACCTTCCTATATTCCTTCTTCTTTTAAATTTTTCTCTAATGGTGGTAGTGTCAAAAGGGATAGAGGTGGTAGCTATGATGAAAGTGAATGAAATGGAGGTGGATAGTGAATCAATGCTAGTGGTGGAGACATCCTTCTCAACTTTTTGGGTGATAAAATGGAATTGAATAAATGAGGTTGTATCAAATGGATTATTAGAGGTGGTAGTAGGCACTTCCACCTTAGGGGTCCTTAACATATAAGAAATAGAAACACTACCAAATATAGGAACAAATGACAAAGTAGTAGTCTAAATAGACTAGGTACTTAAGAAATCTTGCACGACTAGATCATTATGCTTGATTGCTTCAAGGCTCAATGCCTTAGCTATTTCCATATTTGTGTCCTCATCAAATTCCTCCTTATCTCTAACATCTTAAATTTCAATAGCCTCTCTCTTTCTCACTTCTACATGTTAGGGTGTATTAGGAAAGCCTTTAGATAATTCAACTATAGGACTACTTGTAGGAATCCTAAGCTTCCTAGTATAAATAATAAGGGTCTTTAGATATGTATGGGATCCTTATTATATTTATTAATTTGCCTCTTTTATTTATACCCCTACAAATGTGGTAACCTAGTCATAGGGAATAGTAGTTATTTGAACCATGATAGTAGTTGCCTCTTCTTGTACTTGATACTCCTCATTAGAGTATAAAATAATAGGATATCTAACATATGATCCTCTAGGTTTAGTTTCAACTACCCCAAGTTTTTTCTTCAAAGCATTTATTTTTAACTTTAGAGGAGGCCCTTGAGATGAGGAACCTACTTGGTCTTTTGATTATTTCATAGACTGTCCTCTCCAAAAGTTTGAATGTTCCCACCATTTATAAATGGACTTATTGTTACCTAATTCCATTTTATATACTAATGGGCCCTCTTGGATCATCCTTAATTTTTCGTATTTCAATCCCATAATCATTTCCCTTTCTAACACTTCATCATCATCTTTTACATTTATGAACAAAAAATCATATGAATAAGGTTTGTGTCTATAGGGGATATTGAATCCTTGTATATGATTTTTAATAATTCCATGGGGATCTCAATCCCTATGTGGAAGTGTAGGGAAATGATATCTATTCCTCTTTCTTCCCATTTCCCCAAAATGTTTTTTCATGGTGTATACCAATGACTATGTGGTGGCCAAAATACAAACTTTTATTCTACCTAGATAAGTATTCTTGTATACTCCACCATAGTTAAAATTTAATATATTGATCTACAAAATTATATAAAACTTACTTTGGGAGACACAAGGGGTGAACCTTGTTTCCCTAGATCATTATGAAGGTGAAGTCCAGATACAAGAAATAGTCCTCTCTAGTAGCAATTGTCTTTACAATATTTTATACTCCACCATAGTTAAAAGGTAATATATTGATCTAAAAAATAATATAAAACTTACTTTGGGAGACACAAGGGGTGAACCTTGTTTCCCTAGATCATTATGAAGGTGAAGTCCAGATACAAGAAATAGTCCTCTCTAGTAGCAATTGTCTTTACAATATTTTATCCAATATTGAGCATAGGTCAACCATGGTTGGCCTACCAATATTAATGATAGACATCATATATAATATTTATCATGTTATTTATGTAATAATATACATGCACAAACTAAAAATAATCACAATTCCTATATTTGATGGAATTAGTGGCTGGAATCCATAGTTCATTGAGAACCTTGTATCAAGTCCCCATGAAAACATATAATTAATAGGACATCATATAAAAATGACCCACATGAATGGGTCACTTGTCCTTATGTATTATTTACTCCCTCAAGTGGAAACTGATTATTTCTCCTAGTGCGAATGCAACATCACTCATCAACATCATATGAAGTAATGGCACCCAATCTAAATTAACAAAGTGATTGTTCAACATACTATAGATTATATTAAATATAACAATTACAATACATATACCCTTCATGAATTTATCTATTGGATTATCCCCCTTTAGTTTCTTTCCTTTTAAAGTGATGGTATGGTTGAGGAGCAACCATGAAGATAATACATTCTCAATTATGTTCTTTGCATTCCATTGTACCAATCTATGCTTGTCTAAGTGTTAGGTATGGGAGAAGATAGGTATCTCCAAAATTAAGATCTAGAAATGTCAGTGATGACCTTTAATTTACCATATTATTAAGGAAGGCATCTTACATGACCTTGCTTGTATAAAAACAAATCATGTAATACGTCGATGCATGGCATTACCTTAGGCTTGAGAGTGGTAAAATGTAATCTTTTTATTTTAAGGGAAAGAAAAAAAATTGAAAAATAATCACTTAGAGAGATATCGTCCATGTCTAATGAGAATATATCCGTAGAATCAATAAATTCCAATAGTTCTAAATAATTCACATACCTATTGTCAAAAATAGCAATGTTGAAGACTATGTCAATAAACTCTATGAAATCCTTGATCGAGTAGGGGATGGAAGAATTACTCACCTAAATGTCCTAGATGAAGATGTAATTATTGTATGCATGTTATATGTTGTTTAAAATCTCCTTCTATATACTTTGTGTGTTGTATAATCAATCCTGCTCTTGCTTAGTCACTATTTTACTCATAGTCTCCTCATAGGTATTATCTAGGGTTATTCATCAGGTTTGATAATAATAGACTTCAAGTGTAAGTTTTTTTTAAATCAATGAAGGATTAAATAGATTCATGTCATGTATATGACCTATCACATTGAATATTATCTTGTGTGATATAAATGTCCAACTTTCACTTATTTTATATTTCCTATATAGTTAAAAATTCATTAGTTCATATTAACAAGGGAATTCATCATACTATTAGGAAAACATTTTAACTTTATTATACAGAGTAAGGTGATTCCTTTTTTCATCTTTAGTAATTAGGTATTTTATTTTTGTGTTGAGGACTAGTCTTTACAAAATACCCACAACAAAAATCCTAAAGACCTAATTCTCATTGAACAAAATGTCTACGACAACAATCTATTCAATATGTTATATATAAGGCTCCTAGGACCCATCAAACAAAATTTCCACATCAAAATTTTTGAATGAAAATATTCCATTGGGTAAAATGTCTAAAATAAAAATTTTGATAAAATAAGCTATTTTGAGGAAATTATTTCAGACAAAATGTCTGCAATAAAATCCCCAAAGAGAACATTTGTTCAGAACAAAAATTTTGAAGACCATAAGTTTGAATGAAAATTTTCCAAAAACACACACTAAAGAGTTACTGTAAAAAATCCCAAAAACATAAAATCTAAAAATCAAACCTATCAGAGAAAATGTTTGAAATAAAAAGCCGTGAACAAAAATCTTGCTAAGTAAAATCTTGTAATAAGTTTCTCCAAATTTATTAAGTCCTAAAAATATACATATCTCAAAGACTATTGAAAAAGAATTAATAAATTTGGTCTATAAAATGCATAATTCCATGTTATAATGTTGAATCCTCATAATTATAAACACTAAGAATTAATCTATTCAATAGCTACCATAAACATATAAGAAGCAGGCTCAATCAGACAAAGCCAAAAACTTAAGAAAAAATGGGTCCCCTCTTTCCTAGAGAAGGGGGTGTTGAGTACAATAGGTTATATCCTCAAAAGAAGGAGAGGTGGTTATACACTCTATGATGGGCTAATTACATATCATTGATATTATAACTAGAATAATTGAATCTTTTTGACTAAAAATGGGCATATCCATGCCTTAAAGGAGGTTGAGTAAGTCAAACACACTCTTCACTACCCCATCTCAATGATTAAGGAGTCATTAAAGAGTATCAAACATGGAGAGTTGGTTAGAAGACTATTATAAATTATTATAACTACAATACTTAATGTACAATGATGATGTAAGGCCTTTTACTCTCTCATCCATACCACTCTCCTTCTCCTTCTCTCCTTATTCTACTCTATATTAGGCTTAAAGGCCTTAATTTGTAATCCCTCTCTTCAGAATGAGTAAACTTTGACAAGATTAAAAATTTATAACCTCTTAAGTAAATAAAAATGACTATTTTTAAACTCGTCAATATAGGTTTTATGTGTTTTAATTAGTCTGATTAATGCATATGGTAGTTTTCTCCCATGGTAGGTCTTAATCTCACCTAGTTACTAGTATATGATCTTATGTAGGTTGCATATAGTGTTTAAATTTTGAGTGGTTGAGTTTGGAATGGATTTATTAATTGCTTAGTTCCTTGAATTAGGCCATCTATCATTACCCTCATGTTTTAATCAATTAATAAAACCTTTTTGTGAAGCACTATTACATAGGAGTTCTTAGAGTTGTAAGATTCATTCCTTTTCATTTCTTACTAGTGTTTATTGAAGTCCAAATGGAGTGGATGAATGATTACATTGGTGAATCACCATCCCTTAGAGTATATTTATTTTATGTAATTTCTATCCCTTTTCACCCCAACAATAGTAGGTTTTATTAAATTGATCCATAAGTGATGTACTAGGGGAGATAGACCCATAATCTAGAAGCCTGATCTAGATATAAGGTCACCCATAACATTTAGGCCATTCCCATGTTGGTCCAAGTTTGAATTAAAAGTGAACACTCTCCTTTAATAGGGTACAACTTGGGTTTCTAACAAGTCACTTTCTAGATAAGTCTATATTTATGTATATTTATTATTATTTTTATAAAGTCAACAAAGGTAAAAATCCATAACAAATTATTGCATAATTACTGCATATTATTTTACTAATTTAGACAACTCAGCTCCTTAACCATACATAATAATTACACTTTTAAATACCTAAAAGGTTAAATCATTTGGTGAACCTTACCTCAAATATTGCTTCAAACCCTAATTTGAAATAAATTAGGGTTACATACTTACAATTTTCTAATTTTTTAGGCAACCAGGATAATTAACTTAATTTCAACTTAAAGTTTCAATTTATTTAAATATAATTTAAATTCATTGTAAATAAACCTTAGATTCAAACAAACCTAGCCCTAGACACACTTAGGGTTTGTATCATTTTCTATTTATACTTAAATTTTATTTCCAAAACATAGATTTCAAAACCATATAACTTAAAATTTGTATTTCATATAATCATGATGATAATGATAGAATGAATTAATATATTTTCTATTTCAAAGTTTAATACTTTCATTTGCATGATTGTTCCATTTAATTTGAAATGAACTTAGAAAAGACATAAACACGTGTATAGATGATACTCTATATAAATTTAAATATATGTAATATCATAGCATGTTATCTTTCTCCTATGTGAAATTCCATTAATAATCAAACACACACACACACACATAAAGGTTTTGCACATAATCTAACAACTATGTTTCAAGTTTCAATGTCATATCTTATGTAAAGGAAATAATCTCCTTCTACTCCCCATATCCATGAGGTTGATATATAATTACCCTCTAATCAGGTCCATTTTATCACTCCTTCACAACATGAAGTATCCTATTCCAATTTATCTATTCCCCATACTTATCCTATTCACACCTCTTATATATAAGGTATGTGCCTACATGTTCAATAAAAAATAGTTAGGGTTTACACTTTTGATACTATATGTGATCAAAATATTAGTATAAGAAAGATAATTATAGGTTTACAAAATTATAATAGATTATTGTATGAAAATATTACCACATTGGAAAATTAATTTATAAGATTAAGGTCTCCATGGCACACTAGTGTAAACCATGTATATGTATCTTCACCTAGTAAATTTGTGGCAAATAATGTTACATATCCAAATCATAAATCACAATAAAGTACATATACAAAGAGTGATTCAAAAATCATTCAAAGGTTAAATAAGAGTTTAATTAAGATAATAAGGGACATTATTAAAGTTAATTTTATCAACATACCTCCTCTACACCCAATGAGGATATATAGATAGTTTTGTGCATATCATAGAATGCATGGGAACCACACTAATTTATGTTTAGAATTGAAAATTAAAATACAATAGATCATGGATACAAATAACTCGCATAATGACATTTCATAAAATAAACTTAAACTAGCACATCTACCAATTCAAAAAGGGTCAAAGTTAGAAACAATAAAAAAATTGTCACTAAAGCATAACTCAGAACATCAAAAGATTCCAAAATCATAATCACAACAAGAAATAATACAATAATCACACATAAATAAATGAAATATACCTCTCTAAAATGAGGCTAAACATTTAATATGGTATGGGTTTGGTTAAAATTATCTACAATAATATGATTATCATGGTCAAGATTTGGGCAAATAGGCCTAAGGCATCACTTCTCCTATTCTAGCAATTGAAAATATTGGTCAACAAGGTTTGGGTTTAATTAAACTTCCTAAGGCACATCTATCATAGATATATTTTATCAAGGTAAAACATCTAGATACATATGACATGTTACATAAAGAGCAATCTATTAAATTAGAAAATTAAAATCATGCTACACAAATAAGAATTCTCAAAACAAGTTTTATAAAAAAAGAGCCTCCACAACACCATATTTCTATAATAAAGACAATTTCAAAGGGAAAAATCACAATAAATCTTCCAAAACACAACTTAAAATGGTCAACTCCAAAGTATGAGGTAATTCCCTCTAGCATTCAAGGTTATCATGATTCTGATGTTGAATATTATTCTGATTTTGATGATGAAAAATACTCATATTTATACTACAAAAACATTCAACTATAACTTAGCACCACACTTAATGAGAGACTACCATTCCTCTGTTTGACATAGGACATTATGATAGTGAGTCTCTCATGAGACTCATTGGTTAGTATGGTTCCTACTCTTGTACATACTTCCTTCTCTCTCTCACTCCTTCTAAATAACTTATACTCAAAAAACACAAAGACAACATAACATGTCAAAATACAAAAAAAATTCAAATATTCCTTATAAAATTTAAATATTTGTAGACTATACACATTGTTATGTTTACATTTTTACTACTTTCTAGATATTACATATTGCTAGTTATCCTAGTATAGTCAATTTTATCATACACATATGCTTCACTTGTTCTTTTCAAGTGATTATAGATTACATATAAGACTCGGGTCCACTACACTAATTCATATTTACTATTATCTACCCACTAGGGGAATACACTGATCTAGGTTTATTCATTTGATACATCTTCCCACTTAGGGGCATTTGATACACAGTTGCTACTACTAGGTTCTATACTACATTCTACACATTCTAGTTTATTCATTGATATATCTTGATGTTGATAATTAATACTCATTGCTCAATTTTTTTGCTATCACTAGTTAGACTTAGTATATGTGCATCCTAGTATTTACATAGACATGTACTATATAATTATATATTATTTCATTTCTAGTTTTCCTAGATTAGGCTTGATTGTGTTTTTTATTACTCTTCCACTTTGAGGGCATTTCAAAATTCAATTTTACTCTAGATCTATGCCACTTATCTATTTTTATGACTTGGACATGTTCCCATGTCCTTGTGTGTTATTTCTTACTTCTATATGTAGACATTTGAACATGTCCTTCTATGTGGCTATAATCTAAATTGTTTGTTTCTTGCATATGTGGACATTTTAAACATTTCCTTGTATTTCTTCCTTATTACATTTAGGGACATGTGCCCATCTCCCTTGTATTGCATCCCCTTGGGATACTTCTGCATGCTTCATGTTCTTGTATGTATTCTTATTTATATGCTTACTCACCATGACACTTGTATTTGATTGTTACACACACACACACACACTATTTTTTTATGCCATGAGGGACATCATGTATCTACCCTTCCTACTTGGGATCCATGATGGACATCATGCCCCATACCACTAAGTAGTTTCTCAAACTATTTTGTATATACATTGCTTAAATATATTTTGACACCCTTGTGAAAAACAAGATTAAAACATACATCTTACATTAACTACTTATGCTCATATTAATTTTCATTCCAATGTTATGTTTTCACATTGTATTGGAATATCATGTATATCTTATAACTAACATTTTTATACAGCTACTTATTTTGAGTATAGATCTTACATGAGGTTCACAACTACCCTCAAAAGAGGGGGAATTCATAGGGGTTTGTCATAGAAATTAAGATCCTAATTTGATATTTATGGATAAATTATATCACATAGTCTCATTTTTATAAATTAAACATAGGGAAGAAAAAAAGACTCAAAAAATAGTTTATATCACCAAATTTCAATCTAGGTAGACATTAGAACCTAGATTAGGACACTAGAACCATAGGGAATTATTATCCACTATAAGGTACTACTATCCAATAGCCCTAGATTTTGGATAGTCCAAATAAACCATACCAATACACCAGGTATAGGTTAGATTTACACACACACACACACACACACACACACACACACACACACACACACACACACACACACACACACACACACACACACACACATATATGTATATATATTCACAAATTTGATAGATATGTTAAGAATATTCTAGTATATACTCATTTAAACTAAGATTCATACCATTTTATTATATTTGGGCACATCATACATGGAATTATCACTCCCACATTTAGTTTAGTCACATAGATTAAATTATTACATACTCACTTTAGATTTAGTATATACAAATACTAGATTGGGGACATGTGCCTGGCATATAATTTTCATATACTTACTTATGATACTATAATCTAACTTAGGATTTATAGTAGTAAAACCCTAAGAGGTTAAATCACACATACATTTATATAAATTTTAAAAGTTCACACTTTTTTTATCCTTTCTAATTATTTAATCACTTCATGGCCACATATTATGTCTTAAATCTAGGTTAGCATTTAGTTTCATGTCATATACATATACTCATGAGTAATAGACTTAGTCAAAGTTTAGATTGAAATCCATAGATTAACATGTCCATAAATACCTATTTTAATTTTAATTTAAGTTTTTATCCATGATATTTCATCACTCCATGATCCTATTATCTCATTATAATCACCATGTGTATTAACTTTTATATTGTATGTGATTTATTGGTTTTTGGGATATGATCACAAACCATTGATATATTATGTGTATGGTTTTTTTTTTTTGGATTTATGAAATAGATTAAATTTCTTAATGGATCCATATACTTTATTTATGCCACATTGAGGACAAAATATAACTACATGATTCTTTAAATTCTTGGCCTTATGATGATTTCCATGTTTTCTCTTTTGATATATTATAAGTAATGTACGTGCTTTATTAATGTTTTAATTATGGTATTTTTATTTATTATTGTTAGAGGAAGTAGTATATGTTTAATAAAGTTATTTAATATATAAATTTTCAATATAACCATGAATTGAAAGTAAAGTGAATAAAGCATGGAGGACTTATTGAATTTGAGACAACAAGAGACTTCCACATCCATATGCATCTACACTTTTCACCTTTGTATTTATCATGGAAAAATTGTAAGTCTTAGACTACTATTTACAATTTTGCATCTATTAATATTTATTCCACGTCAAAAAAAAAATTATATGAAGAAGGATGAATTTAAAAAATAGGCCAAAATAATCTAAACCTAAACTTTAAATAATCTACTTTTGGATCAACACATTAAATCACTTTTTTTAATCATCATAGACATATGTTGTGTGCTTAAACACATCAAAAAGTGTGAATTGTCAAACCTATAATGAAATAATATTGTCACATATCCCATAAAATAAATTAAAATAATTCTAATTATAGTTTGAGAAATATTATGATTGCATAATTAAACATTAATCTTAATCTTTACCTAGCTAAATAATTATGAAAAATAATCTTAAAAAACAAATTTAATATTAAATAATAAACAATAATAACACATTAAGGTCTTAATTACTTCCAAATTTATGATAAATAATTTGAATAAATAAATTTCAATATTTCATTCACATTAAATAATAGTAAAATTATAAGGTCTTATTGAATAATCCTTTGGTATATAATTTTTAAAAACCCCACATATTGGTATATCACATTAATTTATGATCTTCAATATTTTAGATAAATAAAATATATCATTAAACACTTGACAATGTTTTTTACTGACATCATTACCCTTACTCTATGTATTCACCATTTATCTAACTCTCAATCTATAACAAAGCCTTAAATATCTTGTAATCACTAAATATAACATAAATAAATTCATATTTTAGTTACATTTATCCTTATTCATCCAAAAATATCCTAATAGAAATGTCTTACATGGCTCTCATCTTCTATGACAAGTCCACCTACCTATATAGGGTAGCACTAAAAACATGTACCCTAGTATGGCCTTGCCTCCCATACTCCAATGATCACTTTTTCTAATCAATACATTGCACAATGTATCTCTCACACATTTGGTAAGTTATGTTGTTATTATTATTATTATTATGATTATTATTATTATTATTATTATTATTATTATTATTATTATTATTATTATTATTATTATTATTATTATTATTATTATTATTATTATTATTATTATTATTATTATTATCCTCTAAAATAGAATCAAGACCCATCATTTCAACACCACTTGATATCTTTAGAAATTAAATTTTATATTGAGAAGAAGAGCACTACATCTTATTTTAGCTTTGTAACATTCTAACAGTCATAACCCAAGTCTAAATATAATTTATTATAGGTCAAGGGCATCTATTATCAATAATTTAAATCAATATTATAAATATATTCATTCTATTTTAATAATCAAGGACCACACAATCACTCAATGAGGGATAAGTACATTTGTTTCATGCCCATTTGGGTTGTTTATGAAGTGATCAGTCATAAGAGTTTTTTTGGATCATCTCAACCAACCTTTCTAACACATTTTAATCTTTAATTTTTCATCTTATATATATCTAGTGCATGTGTAGGATCTATTGTTTTTTCTTTTGTAAGTATTCCATGTGATAATACAAAACATAGATTTAAATAGTAAACCCTTATATGAGATCCCTTGGACTCAGATCTAAAAATCAAGGTTGTCAATCAAGATGTGACAGTAGAGGCTAGATAAGGCTATAGTGTACCCCTATCCACCTACTACAAAATTGTCTTAGTAAATTTTCATTTACCTTTTTTTTATCATTACTATGCCTATAGGTCAATGTCACATAGTTTCCAATTACATCAAGCTTATGAAGTCATATCTATTTCTATATTATGGATGTTTGTAAATCCTTAGTCCTTTTCTTATTTTTATAAAGTTTATAATCTATGTAAATTATGTAGCATATTGTATATTGAATTTATTTCATTAGCATATCACTATATATTAGCATTTCTATTTCAATGGTTTAATTCCAATTATTTTAAGTATTCCTAATTTAAAAAAGCATTAAATATTTTGGTGAACCCACTATTTTTTTGAAGATTGCTTGTTATTTTTCCTTGATAGTAAGAATAATAATTTATTAAAAATTTTACAAATTATTGACACTAAAATAAATAATCATTGACATTGGATACTATCCAACCTAAAATGATTAAATTTATACAACCTTTGATTAAATCCAACATTGGATAAATTATCTTGTCCCCTTGGATCATTTTAACACATAATTTTTGGGACAAAAAATCCCAATTTTCAATATAAAATAAAATAAGGACACATTAATCCTAAAAATCATATGTTTGGTCCCCATAAAGACATAAATCAACTATTAAATAATTTTAGACCCAAACATACCAAAGCCTATGTTTTGTTATTCATAAATTTTGGCTTAAAATAATGAAAGTAATTAGTTAAAATATTGGTACATTTTATTTCATTTATTTTAATAACTTAGCTAATCAATATTTTCTAAGTTTAATAGTTTTGTAATTTAAAATTTAGTTTCAGATTGATATGTATCATTTTTTCATTGAAATTCAATTGTATATCAAAGTCTATTTGATATCCTAGACTCTAAATGTCTTTTTTATTTGTAATAAGTGAGATCACTCCATAAATCACATCTTGGTCAAGTATTTCAAGTCAAATAATTAAATAATAAAATTATTATGAATCTTGACTAACTATCTGAATGATATTATGATGAGTGTCACCTTCTTAGCCTGTTGTAACTCTTCATCAAGAAAGATAAGTCATAAAAATTGGAGACCGCCTAATTGGGTGAGAACATTCCATGTTTATCAATAATTATTTATCATGGGATTTTGTGTGAAATTATATGTTAAAAATACATGTGAATAAACAAATAAGTGATATTTGTCTATATGTCTTCATATCACTACAAAAGGATGACATAATAAAATGATAGATATTAAATTTTCACACTAAGTGACAAAGTAACTAAATGCAATGTATCATAATTTAATTATTTAGATATCACATGTCATTCATATATTACTATATATGCCCACATATTCTATATTAATTTACCATGTATCATTTCATGTGTCATTACCTTGCTATACACTGACATGACCTAGATACTAAACAATGGGAATAAATAAAATCATCAAGTATACATACACCATGCATCCTAAAATGACATAGTTAGAGTTTGCATACATATTCAACTACAAATAATTAATATAAATAGATGATCACTTTAAACAATAAAGAGGTAATTAAGTAAGAAAAAAATAATGACAACAATGAATGTTAATATAAGCTCTGTGAAAGCTTGCATGATAAAATCAAATTAAATTTGGAATGGATAGTTGATGGAGACCGTTATACTGTAATTAATTATCATTATTAGAGGATTTAATAAATTAATTCACTGCTAGAAAATGTGTTATATACCATGCTCCTAAATAAAAGTTAATTAACCTTTGAAGTGATATTCATAGCTCCATATCAACTAAAATCCCTAATTTTTGAATTAAACATAGATTTTAGTAGAAATGCCAATGGAGACCAATAACCAAAAACCTACTCCATCAGTGTTCTAATTTGGGTCTAGACAAGATTCTAATTATACAAATTTAGATTGTGTTTCTCTAAATAATGCATTCATACGTTAATCACCCATATGCATAAAGTTTGAGTTATTAAACCATATAATGACAAAGATAATCATACTCTTGGTCAAAGAGATTACAAATATGACCTACTTTTAATAAAATTTGTTGGACTTTACAATGTGATTACCAAGCCTAACATATTTCGCAACTTTGACTTAGTCTATAATTTATTTAAAATAGAGACATGCATTATACATTTTCTATAAAATATAATACATAGCCATTAGCATATGTGGGTTTTGTAGCCATTTATAAGTACTATAGAGTTCCAAAAATAGACATTCCTTCCAACCATTAAATATTTAATGAATGGTTCAAGTTAAATAATTTTAGTGGTACTTTAATAACATGGGATAAGAATCCTAATAAGTTTACCATGAAGAAGAATATTTCATTTACTTAATTTACACCTAGTCATAATTTTTATGACTTTATTGAAATGAATTCATGGAGATCCATATTTTGCCCATGTAAATGAAGTTTGGGTCCCACTATTACCCATAATTCATGAAGGATATGTCATTTCCCCATTGGGAGAGATCATAATTTTTAATTTAAAATGCAAGAGGGTTATGCATGACTAGATAAATAGTAGCTTTTGTATGATCTCATATTTAGTAAATGTTATTTTTGGGACTCTCATATCTAACATACGTTATAAATGGTAACCAAGGGAAATAAAATAATATTTAATTACTTTTACCACCTCCACATCCATAATTATATGGATCATATGCATAGGATAGTAGATTCTTTATATCCCATGGTTTACAAAGAAATGTATGTAATTTATGTAAGGAGTGTCCAAAAAGATGAAAATATAACTCAAGACATTTGGAAACTCTTGGTTCTACCTTGATAATAAAATTATTATAATTGAGGCTACACTTGTGTACCATTACGTTATCCCCAATATTATGCCAAAAAATATTTGAGTAGGATTTAGCTCACCAGCTATCTAATAGTTTGGATGAGAACTTGAGGATGGTTAAATTGGTCAAATATCATATGAAACTTATCAACATTGGGAGAACCAGTTCCATAGTTTGTAAAAATTGGCCAAGACCTCAAAACACATAGGTTGTTTAAAATTTAGACAAAATGAAATCAAATTAGCAAACCCATGGAGTGTAATAATGTTATAATATATAAGTTCCAAAGATAATTCAAGAAAGACTACAGACATTATGAGTATGAACATTATTCTATCATTTTGAATCTTGATGATAACTTTGAAGTCTAAACAAGTATTATTAATGATGAGATGTAAAAAAGGATTTTTTATATAATCCACCCATTACAAGGTATAATACAAATAGGATAGATAAAGAGTTCAAGGGTAAGACCCTTGAATAAGCTAAGTAACCTCAAGAATAATAAGACACATAACATGAAACAAATGAATAATTTAATGCAATTCTATTGAATAAACTCCCAAGACAAAAATATAGAACTGCAAGATCCTTATTTTGACATAGGGGCTCCCTTAGTTCCTAGATTTTGATTTCTCTTCACTCCATTAGCTACAATAGTCTCACCATATTAGGATCCAATGGTCATTATTTCCCCTTCTTCTCCTTTATCACATGTTATAACCACTCCTCTTATAGTAAATTATATGAGGAGTAGTTTACCTACCACTTAAAAAAGTCATAGGTTCATATAGGAAGAAGGCATACCACCCAATTATTTAGGTGCATCACTATAAATTACCTATTAAGACACAAATGATGGATATAAAGAACAATACTTATTTGAAGAGC
This sequence comes from Torreya grandis, assembly GCA_037957365.1. Lineage (NCBI taxonomy): Eukaryota > Viridiplantae > Streptophyta > Pinopsida > Cupressales > Taxaceae > Torreya > Torreya grandis. The sequence goes on from JARHVA010006666.1 coordinate 210,138, forward strand.
CCTTACATCAATATTTAGGATAATGAAACCTATAATAAATTTACATTGATAATCCAAAAGGATAAACTAAATTTTATGCTTTCCAAAAGTCCTATACACATGGAACCTCTAGTTCTCACATCCAAATCCCTCCTCATGTTCATAATTAAGAGTGACATACTACAAATGTATAAGGTACACATCTTGTTATTTCCTATGAATAAATAATAAAAGGTACTCGTGGTCCTTGAAATACTCAAAAAATACAATGAGAACCAATTATAATGAAGTGAACATATCATATTGATAATAGGGAACAACCTAAAGAAGAATATCCTCTACCTACCAATGACACTTCTACCATGTCCTTAGTTGTTCTACCTGTGGTTATTTCAATAACTATTACATAGCACCCATCATAGCTCACTACTTCCTCTAGGTCTCATATTGTCTCAACTACTTATGTTATCCCTGCCATAACTATAAATTTATTGGATTCCACCTCTATTTCTACCAATGGTGTTCCTACTACTATAAGTAGCAAGATTTTAGATTCTTTGGTTAGCTCTATTTCTCCAACTAACCTCATGACTATCAAATATACAATAATTGGCCAATTGTTAAAGAACCTAACCCACATTGCCATAACACAACCTATAGATGTAGAAATATAATTATATCCTTTCTCTATTTCTTCTTAGAGTTTGAAATTTGAGGATTCAGATCCAATCCATTTTTTTTGCACACATCTAGTAAAGGCACACACCCTACCTAGTTAAAGTTGTCAATGATATAAGGTAATAAAATTTAATAATCAATAGTATAATTATATAATTCTTATAATATTGTAATATATTTCATTAAGAATTTTCTTTAGACTAATATTTCCAAAGATAAGATGGACATTCTAACTTTTCCTTCACTTTCCACATTTCCTAGTTTATCTCCCTAATATTAATTATCCATCAGCATGCGACATCCATAAATTCCCTTATATACTTTCACTCTCATACCTCCATCATAAAACACCTTATCCCTTGTAAATCAATATTCCACTCATACCTCTTCTCAAGACCTTATAGTAACTTCATCATGGATATAATAGATGCAAGCAAAGAAGTCATCTATATAAGACTTGGTTATTCCTAAGGAATAAATATTGACTTTGGTAATACCTCTATAAAATTTTAAATATTGCGGAGGAGTAAGACTATTATCTATAAACAAATTTATCTTGTGATAGAAGAATATATCTTCACATTTACTAAAAAGAGTAAAACCAGGCCTACAAAGGATGATGAAATCCAAGAAGATTATATGTAGATGGTCAATGCCACTATGAGAGTTTTGAAATAGATCTTTCATGGATTATAGGAAACCAATATGATATTATAACAATAGGGGAAAATAGAGGATCAAAATAACATGCTAGATAATATGCAAATTTCATCCATGACCCTTTATGATATTATATATTCTATACATCAATACAGGGAAGAATCATAACCAAAATGGGGAAATGTGGTGAGTTTTTATTAATCCTTAAATATATTAGATGTAAAACTACATTTCATTTATAATTCATTAATATAATATTCATATTCAACATTCAATATAATACAACTTTTAAACATATCTTTGGCCCAAAATTATGTTAACAAAAAAAGGATTCAGCATACAGAGTGACATAATCAGATGAAATGATTGGTTAAACATCTGACCAAATAGGAGTGAAAAGTTATAGTGACACATGGAAGCATGTGTATATTTTTCATATATACATCACTATAGTAGGTGGTGGACAAGCCATTTTTTAATAGTTTGTTTCATATTTATACTAAATTTTTTGAAATATATATTAATAGTATAATTTTTTAGAGTAGAGATCAAATGATTCAATTTATCACTTTTAAAAAAAATAAAGTAGCAAATTATATTCTTTAAATTTATACTTTAGGGATTATATGGGATTACAAAGGAAATTAATGCAATAAATTAAAATATTTTTCAAGATGCCAATCATTAATTTTGAAGCCATAGAGATAGATTTTATAGAATTCATGAGTTCATATAATAATAGAAATGAGAAAGAACATTTATCTTCCAAGGATGGAGGTTAAACTACAAAATATTGACCATCAATTATTGTATCCTATACACTTACATTCACAATGTTCTATACTAAAATTCAAAAAAATTTACATTTCCTTATGCTAAAACTAACCTTCATGCCAAGACAAGCCTAGTGGAAACTATAGTTTCATTTTCAATCACTATGGTGTTGCTTGGGTCTTTCATATATGGTTCTATGGAAACATCTCCTATTTTAGGTACTTCTAGTTAGACTGTCTCAATGGGATTTTCATCTAGTTCAAGTAAAAATGAAAATAGGATTTCCACTTAGTAGTAATAAATAAATAGTTTGAATATAATTTTATTGAATTATTCATATTCTTTTGGTCCTGGTCTGTATGCAATATCTAATAAAAAATTTGAGTTTTTTAATTACAAATATTATGACCTTGTGACACTTACATATTAAATTAAAAGGTGGTCCTATTTTTGACTTTTATAAATATGAAAAATGTTTTGAGGATAAGGTAATGCATTTCCAAAGATATATATATATATATATATATATATATATATATATATATATATATATATATATATATATATATACATTTATCTTCCATTCATTATAAAGAGAAGAAAAATTTGGCAATTAATGGAATAAAATAAAGTTATGCAACTATTCTTTGAGTTTGTGTGAATGTGTTCTCTCTTCTAAATTTTTTGGTTTAATTGAATAACTTACATTAAATTGATGAATATAAAGGAGTTTGTGTAAACTTATATTTTTATCTATTTTATTGAAAGCTAGTTAGTATTAATAGACTCTTTGTTTATAGATCATGCTTAAAACTTGTTAGTGATAGGATATTCTTAATAATCTAGTAATAAAAACATATTTGACTATAATCAATTTTTTATAATGAAATTATTTCCTTCAGACATTTACTATGTTTGAATATATTTTATTCTTATATTTAACTCATAAAAAATGTTGGTTTATGGTTAATATTGAATTAGATCATAGATCCCCTTATTTTATTCCCTGCCTTTCCTTCCTTTTATTAATTTTTTTATCAGATCAATCTTAGTTTATATCCATACATCCATTTTAAGTATATTTTAGATTAATTATTAGGTTATAAACATATTTTAACCATCTAATATAAATAATCAATCTACTAAATAAATTTCAACCACATGTTCTGATGCAGGAGCATTAAGCCAAAAAATTCCAATTTTGTGTTTTTTATCAAAATGAAGGTCAACAGTAGGAAAAAGTATTGTGTTCATGAGTTTAAGGGACATTATTAAGTCTATTTAGGTCCTTGGAGCTTGTTTAGAGTCATTAAATTGTGTTATGTGGTCTTTAGTATTTTTCCCTCTAAAATGAGAATTCAAATAGTTAAATATTGTAAAAGAGAATAAGAGGGTTATTTTGTATGTTTTTGGGTGTTTAGGTGAATAATTGGGTTTAAGGGGTCATTTATGTCATGAATACATATTTTAAATACAAATTCAAGTTTAGTACATGGAAAAAAGGTATTTGGAGTCAATACAAGATTACCTTGTACATTGAGGTAGTTATAGACAAGAAAATGATATAACTTCCAAGGAGGAACCTACATTAAATATAGGAAGAGAAAGTAATTTTGGTATTTATTTGGCATAGGATAGGTGTTATAGGATCAATATCTCTCCAGAGAGAAGGAGGGTTAGAGAAAGAGAAAGAACAAAAAACCCTTCAAAGGAAGATGATAAATCCTCCTAAGGACTGTATTATGTAGTCAAGTTTAGTAAAAATGAATAAAAGAATAATTGGATTTTGTTTTAAATTGAATTATTTAAATTATAATTTTTAATGTTTTCTTTGTTATGGATTGATAACTCATATTTACTACATGTGTAAATATTCTTGTAAAAGTTGTAGAACAAGGATGGTAAAGAAGCAGACACTCTTATAAGAAGGAACTCATTTACATTTAAAGGTGGAAGATACAATGAGAGGCCTAAACATTAAATTTAGATATATATTCATTCCATATAAATCTTTATTTTTTAATGGTAGCATCTGAAAGTGTATAATTCATTAAAAAAAAACATAGTATTGGAGTACCATGTATCCTACCTAATTGGATGGTAGAGTTGTCAAGAGGATAGTTATAAGCAATTGAGAGTTAGAGAATATTGAGAAAGGTTTTCCAATTGTTTTTTAGTCCAAATAAGTCTTTATTATGAAATATATGGTTATGATAACTTCAGTGATCATTTGGAAACCTAACAAACCCAGCTTGTGCCATGTTTGATTGAAATAATGAGTTACAAACTATGAAAGACTTGTATATTTATCTTAGTCAAGTGAATCTTTGAAATTATTATTTAGATGAGTGGTCTCATCTATAATTTATGTTTTGAGTCCTTAATTTAATTATGAAATACTTAAGACAAACTCAGTTAACCCTATTGTTATTAACAAACCTGTAGGTCCTAACGCTCTAACCAGTCAAGAAACAAACCAAACAAGGGGTAATTAATAAATGACATGTGCATGGGGTTATTTTTAGTAAATTATATATAATAAAAATGTTTTTTAACATGGAAACATATGTATATGGGGTATTGGTTAGTGAACACAAGTTATAGAATTACTACATAGTTTTATGTGTGGATTCAAGAGGGTAGAGTTACAGTGAACAAGCTTAGATAAGATGGATAAAATGATATTAGTATATTGATAAATAATTTTATATGTTAATAAAAAAATTTAAAGGTAATAAAACCCTATGATAGTTTCCTTAAATATAGCTCTTGGCAAGTTGAACGTATCCCTATTATATACAATCAACAAATGCATATAAAGTGACTGACTTTACATTAATTTTAAAAAGGAAATAGAGAATATGGAAGTTATGAACAATTTGATAAGTTTTAAGGATATAAAATAGACCCAAACAAATAATTTTGTGTGTTTAACCCCTTTAATATTCAATAAAAGGAATTTTAAAGGCTCTCAGCCTTGAACATAGGCTAGAAACCGTAGCACTAAGGTATAAAGAATTTGGAGAAATTTAACCATCCAAAAAGTCTATTTTTTTTGTCATATTTCCCTATATGGAATTATTTAAATAATTTAAGTGGTTTGTATTTTATTTGGTACAAAAAATTATGGAATTGAGGCTTACTTAGTGGTAATAGGGTTAATTTAGGCCTATTTGGTAAGGGTAGTGTTGGAAAAGGGGTATACATGTAGAGTTAGGCCATGAAATTTTTAAAGAAGAATCATATGGATAAATAAACAATATATATTTTATTAAAACCTCAAATATTTCTTGTATTTTGACAAACCAAAGGAAAAATCTAAAATAGGGCTATAAACATAAGAAGAGCATTATGATCTAGTGGTACAAATGGAATGAAACAATGTGACTAAGCCTTGATAAGGACTAATAAAAGTATAATAAGAACATCAAAGGATATTTAGATAAAAAAATTAATATCATTTAATAATTAAGAAATATTTGGCCCTTGGAAGTTTATGGGAGGGTATCTATCGAAGGCCAATAAGAGATGGAAGAGCAACTTGAGAAGAGAATAAATTGATTAAGATAGGGTATGAGTGGTAAAAAATTTATGAGAGGTTATGAACCACATTTAATTTCTTTGAATATCAAAAGGAATAAAGAAATGGATCATGAGACTAGTAATTACCTAGACTAAAGAAGAAATTTGAACTAAAGAGGGAAATATTAAAGACCATATCAAGAAGCATTGTGATCAGTTGATTTTTTACTAGTAGATGAAGGATGCTATTTAGGACTTCTACCTAATACCTCTGGATCATGTTCACTTATAAATCTAAAAATAGTAACTCATGACTTGGATTGAAATTTTATCAATACTTAAACATTAAAGACATTATGGAATTTGTTTTAATAATATTTTTTGTGTACTAAAACAACATCAACATGTTTTATCTTGAGCTATAAGGAAGGCCAATAACATTCAATCATTAAAATTCACTTGAGTTTCATTAGATCTACTAGTAAGGTTAACAAAATCAAATTATGATTATGGTCTATTATTATTATTATCAAATTTATAGGTTCATCAAAGACCTATATTATATATAATTTAATTTAAAAACCTAACGGAACTAACCTCAACAATTCATTATGGTATAGTTATCTAGTTTCTCCATCACTATAGTTGGTGTCATCCATGACTTACCCAAGATTCCCAAATAATAACTTATTTATTTGTATCCTTCTACGGGATGAACTATAGAGGAATATATGAGGGCATTTAAGTCTCATTTTGGATTGTTTAATGTTATTCATGAATACTTTTCTTGCAAATTATTCTATTTCACTTTGTAAGATGATCTACATGACTGGTTTTAAAACCTTACAAAAACTTTGATTAGATCAAGGAATCATTGTAATGAAATATTTATTAAATAATTTGTGTAGGTTACCAACCCTAGTGTAATTTATCATCATTTATCTGTCATGAAAAAGTAACCTAATGAGCCAATTTCAACCTTTAATGTAATATTTGAAAATATATATAGCCATGTAGATGTTCTATATAGACTTATTATTGTGTTAGCCCTCAAAATATATATAAATATATTGAAATTAAATGACTATGATATTATTAAATAAGTCCCAAAATATTAATGTGTTAATTGAGGCTTATGATTAATGTATTAATGTTTACCATAAATTGAATCATCAATTACAAGTTGTGTTCATACCCAATATCAATCCAAATTTTAGATCCTTGAATCTTATTCCAAAATATAATTAAAATGTCATAGCCAAAAATAAAACATTTTTATTTACTCAATTACCTTTAGTAAATGCTAAATCAAATCATAACTTAAAATTTATAAGTAACCTCTTATCCTTTATTAATAATTATAATAAAAATTGAGCCTTAATTTTAGATAACACTTGTACCACATAGGGTATAGCTTCTAATTCCACCAAAATAAAGGTATATTCCATCCAATAAATGGTGAAAAAATATGGAAATGAGTTTCTATGAATGAAAAATTGTTTATGAAAGACAATGGAGGGAAAAACCAATATGAATTTCACATTCCAAAGGTATAACAAACACTTTAACAATAGAAAAAACAATCTAGATCCATTAGCTAATAAAAACCATAAGATGAATATTTGTAAGGTAGCCTTTCCCAAATAGTGTAAAGTGCACAAAAAACCACGTATAGAATATTTTACTACTTATGACATCATCCAAAATAAGATGGATGGTTATGAAATTTTACCTAATCAGTCTGATCCATCCATGTCTATTACACTAAGTTCTTACGGTATTGTAATGATCTTTGAAACATTTGATTTCCCATTCCCAGTTGAAGATGAGAATGAGCCTAAATAAAATACATAGTAGGTTAATTATTTTAAAAAATCATAGTAATAATTACAATCTAAAGAAAATAATAGCATAATATTACCACCATCACTCTAAATAATAATGTTTTCACTCTTTTCAATCTAAACTATAATGATACTCAAATTTCTCCTAAAGGAAACAATCAATGCCAACATTAAGATCCACATAATTAGAGTGGGTATAATATAGTTTAGGACATCAAGAAAATAAAGGGAAATATCAACCTTCATAAGCTATCCAATATAAGAAAACAAAGGGATATTTTAAAAAAAGAGTAATTATTCATCTATTGATAGGTCAAATACTTCACATGCTAATATGGTTATATATAAAGACAAGATTAAAATCCCACATTTCCTATTGATTTTTATAATTGTCTGGAAAAATAATGTAAAAAAATTTAGTCAACTTACAAATTTAAGCCAATTTGATACTCACATTTGCCTAAAAAGGGATAGGTATGACTGAAAATAGGTCCAAGAGAGTGGTCTTATAATTATAATCCATGCGTCAAAAAATAAATAGACATCCCGATATTTCAAATTCATGAGGATTATATTCCACTCCTTAACCATTATTAATTAAAAAAAATGAATGGATATATGGAAATAGACTTATCACACATGTGGCTACCTTGGAAATAAGTGGCCAATCAGATTAAGGTTGACAAAGAGCCAATGATGAAATATGAAATCATATAGAACATTGTAAAAAATTAAAGAGCCAATTTGGTTTTTCATCACACATAGGAGTTTATACTTTCACACCTAATCCTAATAATCATGAATGAAAATTTGATTTTCATTCATAATTTTGGACCTTATATTTCTTTAGTTATTAGTACAAATAAGAATCTTGTGTAATAATGAATATGATTTAACCTAATGGGAAGTAATAAATTTTTTATTTTATATTGTATCCTCCATGCAATGACAATCACATAGGGTATGAGGATTTTATCCTAGGATTATAATTTAAATTAAAACACAATGTCAAAAAACTACTAATTCTTGGAGACTTGGAATTGGTTTTAAACAAAGTTAGGAGTTGAAATCAATGTAAATTGTCATATCTAAATAATTATAAGTAAAAATAATTTCATTTGATCAAATCATTCTAATGTTTTAATATAAAATCAATCCCAAGAGAATAAAATCAGACTATAAACTATCTCCATGCCTATATAGTAATTATTTTGCTCTTTAAGAGTCTTAAATGCATTAATTTTATATAAAATTAGTTATATGTCATGTAGTCATTGATATTGATAAAAAATTTCAAGTATTTGATGATGATCAATAGATCATATAGTTCATGAATAATTCTAGTGCTTTTGAGTCTCAAATTATTTATGAGAAGGATTTTGATCTAATGAACAAACTATAAATTGAAGATGATGGTATTATCCAACTAAAATAAAACAAAATACCTAAAGGTGTGGTGTCATTATAATGATTATTTGATATGGATTGAAATTTTGGAAAATAAAAACCACCTAGAATAAGTAAATCTAATTTTTCCAAGGTGAATATAGGAATAAATGAATATCTTGAACATGTCAATATTAGATTGAGTTGTTTTGAGGAAGAAAAAGAGATATTGATAGAATAAAAGGATATAATTTCCTATACCTATGAAGATTAAAAATAAAAAATATCCTAAACTTAGCAAACCTACCATACCACTTATAGAGTGACATAAAATTTTTAGGTAGAAACAAAGATCATTTTATCCCATTCTAGAACCTCTAATTAATAAAAATGTTCAAAAACTATTAGATTTATAGCTAGACATTCTACTTGGGTGGATAACTTAGTTCTTGTGTGAAATAATAATTGTGAAATTAAATTATATTTACACTTCATATATCTTAATTATGAATCAAAAAAAGGTAGCTATCTATTTCCTTCCCTACATTAAGTGATCCATAGAGTTAGTGGATATTACATGATGTCTTTTATAGATGTGTTTTAAATATAAAACTAGATGTTAGTATAAAATAATTATGGAATGCAAACTTATTTCACTAATAAGTGGATAACCTTTCACTCAAAATAATGCAGGTGATAATTTTTAACATGCCATATATTTTGCATTCTAAGGACTCATTAGTAAGTGTATCATTATTTAAATGTATTATTTGACTATATTTTATAATGTTATAAAAAATCATGTGGCCCACTTATATCAAGTATTTTATATATGAAAAGGTATGTATTTTTATTTGATGCCAAGAATATTTTTTCTGAGTCACTGAAGTTAAATTATTGGGCCATGTTATCACCAAGGAAGTTATTTCTATTGACCTTAAAAGAGTTAAAGGCATTTAAAAAATTAAATATCTTAATATAAAAAAGTAACACAAGTATTTCTTTGTTAAGATCAATTTCATTCAAAATTCCATTTCATATTTTGCATAAATTGTAAAACTATTGAATGCTATGTTGAAACAAGATTCAAAGGTAGATGGAAAATTGAGGAAAATAAAAAATTTAAAGATATGAAGAGCCCCATTTCCCAAGATCTAATTATTTTTATCCCAAATTTCACCAAATATTTATTTTTGTATGCATTCTCATTTGAATATACTATATAAGTTATGTTTATCATAAAGGTTGAGTAGAGTGAACATATTATCACCTTCATGAGTACTAATATAAAATAGGTAGAATTAAATTATTATATTATTTACAAACAAAATTATTCTATAATAGAATATTTGAATAAATTTAGACACTAGATATTGTGAATTAAGATAGTTTTTATTGGGTAAATGATCGATGGAGAGAGGCAGAAGGCAAAGCAGTACTAGAGGAAGGAGAAATCTTGGCTGAAATTGGAAATAAATTAGAGGAGAGAGATCCTCTTTTTTCTCAGCCAATAGAGATTCAGGTTGATAATGACTTCCCTTTGGATGAGCTTCCTGGGAATGATAATGGAGAAAACTTAAAGCATTTTCTAAACCAAAGGAAAAGGGCTGAAAAAAAGACAAATACTAAGGGAATAGAAACTAGAAGCAGCAAAAAAGACCAGCAAATGAAGGTGAAACATCTTGCTTCTATTCTAGATAAATCAAAAAAAAGAGATGAGCAGCTTTTAAAAGTGAAGTCGGATGTTGGTTCTCTAGACAAACCTAGAAGAATATCCATAAGGAAAATCAGAGAGCAAGAAAGTAAGCAGAATATAGCTAATGGAAGACAGGCAACAATTCTGGATTTTACCCCTAAAAAATAGTTATTAAATCATTACTTGGAAACTAGGGGGCTGAATTTATAAGGAATATTTAGGTTGTTCCTGTATAACTTTAGGTTGTTGCTACTTTTTAGTAGGTTTCAGGAATGCTTCTCCTGGTGCATGTTAACCCTTTATCTTTCTTGATTCTATAAAATGGTTTTGGGGCCCCTTCAAAACCTATTTTTACCTTAATCTAAAACTAATTTTAAATATCACAATCAGACAAAATGAGTTGGGAAAACAAAGAGGCAAATGGATGACCAAGCTAAAATAATTTTAATTAGATATTAGGCCTACCAAAATGGTATGAGGATAAGGCATCATTCAACTAATCAAAAAAATTGATACACATATCTCCATTAGTATATTCAACTAGTCTAAGATAGTCTTTGATGATTGGTATACCCATATTATTCATTACATGCTTATAGGCACAAGTACTCTTGAACACAATAGATAACAAAGAAGAGAACTTAGGATCAGATTATTTCATTACATGATAAAATAGTGAGTGTTGTATATAAAAAATTACAAAGGCATCAATTTAAGATGTATTTCTAAAGAAGAAGCTATATATCCCCTTGACAATTTTCATCAAAAGATAGGGAGTGGACATCCTTCATTAAATGTCATATCCCAAAATATTTTAAAATGGGATACTACTATCCTAATATTTTAAATTATTAACATAATAACTTAAAAACTTGTCTCCAATGTTAATCATATTTTAAAATAAAAATATATACAACCATGATTTTGGACATAATGATCATAGGATACCATTTTGTACAATGGGGAATAAATTTTTTAGGGGACATCAATCCTAATTCATCATGTAGTCATGTTCAAATAATAACAATATATTATTTCACTTGATGAACTAAAGTTATTGTTAAAAATAATTAAATACCATAATATGTAATCAATTCCTTAAATTAAAATTCTGACCTAGTATGTGATAACATTTTTTATTTTAAATCTAAAAAAATCATTAGAAAAGGCAAATAAGAATTATAATTCTATAAAATTTTATTCAAATTATTATCCAAAATGGAATGGATTTATTGATTCTATAAAAAAAAATATTATTAACCCCACAAATAAATTGGAAGAGAGAAAAACAAGAGAATAACACCTATTGCTTATGTATAAATTATTGGTAGAAAGAACCAAGGATAACAAATCCCTAAGGCCTAACCATTAATATTATTTTTTGGATATTAACCTAGTTTACCCACTAATCTCAAAATACCAACATGTTAATTTATGCAAGAGTATATATAAGATGATGACATTATTGAGTCTAGGTTTCTAGACATTATTCAAATGGAGAATGCATGAACAAAGGCTATACAAAATTTGAGAAAAAATTAAGACATTGTAAAGAGATGGTTAGAAAGAAGATTAAAAATCAATGTTTTAAGACTTTAATAGCTAGTCCTCCTATATGATAAATAATATTAAAATAAAATATAGCATGACAAGTTCACTCTATTATGGATTGGGACATATCATATTTCAATTTTTGGATATTATATTTCTCACTTGAAATATCTCCATAAAAATGATCTAACATTTCTAATCGATTGACAATTTTTGGAACATTTTTTCATGGTTGATCCAACTGCAAACAACTTGAAATGATTGTGATTGATGGTTTATTTTTATGATAATATTAAATTTCATGATATCATAAATTTTATTTACTAATTTTATATATGATATTTTTCACATTCATAGATTAGATTTATTGTTTCCCTGGGTTATATTTCCTTTCAGTGAGTTGTGTTTTTCAAATAGGGTCATTTTGACCACCTATAGATATTTTTTCAAAATTTTCTTACAAATTTAAGTTAATCATACTTAAAGATATTTGTGGATTTACTAATTATGTATTTAAGTCTTGTAATCAATCTACATATCATGATTGAATGAATTTTTTTATCTAAATCAAATAAGTTTATCAGATCATTTGAAGTTACATTGATATCTTCACAAAAAATTTAGAAATACTTCTCATTTTTTAAGATAAATTATACATTTACATTCTTAATTTTTTTTTTGAGGGATAATAAACATTGAGAAATAAAAAAATATGAGTAAAAAATATAATTTAAAATGAATTTTATTCATATACACCCAACTAATGGTTGTTCAAAAGCCTTATTCCAAACAAAACTCATGGAATAATGGTGATTCAAGTAATATATACCAAGTATATGTATTATTTTCTAGTAGTAAATAAATTATTAGAGTGGAATTATATGTATATCTATCAGGTCTATTGACACAATGTTGGTAGCATAGCAATGCCCAACTTCTAATACACGTGCTTAAAATATAAAGCATCATGATAAAATAAGACCAACAAGACCTCAATTTTATCTAATATTTTTAATACTCTCATAACAAGGGAAAATAAACTTCACATAATTACAAATTATTTGAAAAGTGAGAAGGGTTAGCATGTTGCATGATTATGCTGAAACCTCTTTCATTTCTCCAATTTATTTCTTTCTTTTATTAAAAATTTGAAATTTTATATGTTATTTGAGCCAAAATTATGGGTTCTAAAATACCCAAGAACATTTTTTATGATCACCACACTCATTTTTAATACAAAAATAAAATAGGATTCTATTTATCTTTAACAACCTATGTATGAAATTAATTAAGACATAAATCGACTCATAAAATTTTAGACCAAAACATGAAAAAGCCCAATTTTTGTTATTCATGAATTACATTATAAAATTTGGCTTAAAATTAAGGCACAAATTAATTAAAGGGCTAGTTTGCTTTTTTTTTTAATTATTTGACTAATTGAGTTATTTTTTTTCTAAGTTTAAAGGTTTTAGACTTTACATGTTAGCTTAAGTTTCATAGGTGTTATTTTCTCATTAAAATCCCATAGACTATCAATATTTATGAGATATACTAGATTCTAAATAATTTTGTATTAACTAATAAATATCTATCCATATAATCACATATTTTTCAATTATTACAAGTCAAACAGTTTAATATGACAAGCCTTAAAAAGTATCGATGAATTGATTTCATGAGATTATGTCAAGTGTCACCATATCAACTAGTAGTAATTATTCATTAAGAAAACTAAGTCAAAAAAATTGGTGACCACCTAATTAAGTGAGATCATTCCACATGTATCAATATCACTTTATGTAGGGATTTACATAAAAAATCTAAGCTTCAAATTCATTTTACTAGATAACTTAATGAGATTGATCCACATGTCATCATCTTATTACATAGAGGTCTATAGATGAAAATTATAGAGCTCAAAGATACCCATAAAGTGAATAACTTTCACATGTCATACTTTTCATAACTATTTGCCACTTGGCATTCATATATTAATCCATGTGTCCACCTGATACATAGTCATTATGTGGCATCACTTATCCACCCAATAACATGACCTAGAGACTCAACAACATGTGTAAATAAAGAAATAAAGTGAAAATATTCCATGCATCCTAAAACAACACAACTAAAGGCTATAAATATATTCAACTACAAATCATAAATATAAATATTACAACTGAGTGATATAATGATAACTATAAAATATAAATAGTTACTTCGAAAATTAAAGAGGTAATTAATAAAGTGAAAATAAGTTACATACTATTTCATGTCAAATAAATCCTAGTAAAAAATTACATCATAAAATCAAATTAATATGTTAATGGATAGGTGAAGAATACCATTTTACTACAATTTATTCTCATGAAGGGATGAATCAATCAATGAATATTTTGCTACTAAATGGACTATAATTATTTTTCCCAAATCAAATATAATTACATTCTTATAATATGATAAATTATGTATTGATATCCAAATATCCATATCTAATGAATTCCATAATGTTTGAATTAAACATTGAGCTCATTAGAATGGACAATGGAGGCTGAGAACCAAGAACCTGCTCCCTCAATGTTATGCTTTGGGACCAGACAAGAATTCAAGGATACATATTTTCAGTGGGTTTATTTTAAAAATAAATTAAAACATTATTAAACCATATAATTTTTCTTTTATACCAATAGAACAAATAAGGAGAGGATAATATAACTCTTCGTGAGAGAGATTATAAAGATGAATGAATTTCAATCAAAGCTATCATATTCCATAAAGTGGTGGCCAAGCCTGAGGTATTTACCTACATTAACCTAGTCTATAATTTATTTAAATAAATAAAATTTCAAAATGAAAATATACATAAAACTAATAATACACATCCAATATCATATGTGTTTGTTGTATCCTTTGAGAAATACTATAGACTGCTAAAAGAAGCCATTCCTTACAACCAAAAAATAATTAATAAATAGTTCAAAGAGAAAATATTAGGCATAATTTAATAGTATGGGTTCCAAATAATAATAAGTTTTCCATGATTAATAATATCCCAATTCAAACCAAGTGTCATAATTTCTATGGATCTATTGAAAAAACTTCATGGAGATCCATCTATCACCTATGTAAATAAATTCTAGGTTTCAGTACTATCAATAACTATTGAAGGCAATAGAAATCCTCTATTAAGGGATATCATAATTTTTAATTTAAAATATTAGAGGGTCATTAATGACTAGACACAATAAATTTTTCATACTCTCATATTTAGTATATTTTACTTGTTGGATTGTCAACTCTACCAATTCTTCTCCATTGGAAGCAATGGAAAAAATAATATGTGATGAATTTGACCAACTCCACATACACAAGTAAATGGGATATATGGAAAAGATAACAAAAACTTTTTTATCCCATGGTTTAAAAAGCAATAAATGGGAAACTAATGGTAAGACTACCCATAAAGATCGAAATATCACTAAATACATTGGGTGACTATGAGTTCTACATGGATCACATAATTATCAACATTTGTGCCTAGGATTATAACAAACAAATCATTTGGGTAGGATATATCCTACCGAATATATAATAGTGTGGATGAGAACCTGAGTAGGGCTAGATTATCCAAATAACATAGTACAACCCTCAAAATTAGGAGGAAATAGTTCTATAATTGGGAATAGTTCACCAAGACCTCAAACATAAAGGCTATTTTAAGTGTAGACATGTTGAATTCATATGTTGGGACCCTTGGATGGTAATAACACAAAAAAAAGTTTCTAATACAATTCAACTAAGACTATGGACACTGTGAGTATGAACATGATTCAATTTTTGAGTCCTGAGGATGACTCTGAAGTCTATAAAAGGATGAAGAAGGTTGATTTGTCTATAAATATTTATTAGATTATATAATATGATCCATCCATTACAATGGATATTTCACTTAGTATAGAGAAAGATTTCAATGATAAGACCCCTGAGTAAGTTAAGCAACCTAAAGAAGAAGACACATAAGAGGAAAAACTAAACAATTGAATGAAAGGTTCTTAAAAAATCTTCTGATAAATAATTATGTAGAGCCTCAATCTCCCTCTATTGACAAGGGGGAAACCCTAGTTCCTAAATTTACATTTTCCTTCACTCCATTAGTTATAATAGTCCCACCACCATAGGTTCTAATGGTTATTGGTTCACCTTCTACTCCTCTAATACATGTTATAGGTACTCCTCTTATGGTAAATTATATTAGGATGATATTCCCTACCATACACCAAAATATTAAGATCACACAAGAAGAAGAGAGACCACCAAATTATTTAGGTACATCATTAAGGGTCACCTATATATACAAAAAACTTGAATATGTAAAATATTACTAATATAAATATCCCATAGATTAATCTAAATGGAAAATAAACATAGATTAAATTTATGGTGATAAGATAGAGGGATAAATTAAATTTGATGCTTTCTAAAAGGTCCCCGCACATGGAACATTTGGATCTCATACCCTAAGCTACCATGATGTTCATAGTTAAGAGTGTGTTATTAAATTTTTTAAGTTACAATTCCTATTTTTTATAAGAAATAGAGTATATAAGGTATTACCATTCCTAAACATAATCAAAAAATATAATTGGTACCAATTAGAAGGAAGGGAATAGATCCTATTGATAATAGGGAATAGTCTAGAGAAGAATATCCTCTACCTACCACTACCAATTATATTATGTCTTCATTTTTTCCTCATGTGGTTATCTCAATGACTAATACATAGGGATAAACATAGGTCACTACTTCCACTACCTCTCACATTGTTTCATCTAATTATATTGTCCCTCTTATTACTATAAATTTAGTTACCTTTTCTATTATTTATACCATTGATGTTCCTACTACTAAAAGTACTAGATTTTTATATTAGTTGATTATAATTGTTTCTCCAAACTAACCCCATGATTCTAAAATTGAAAAAAATATTAATAATTTTTCAATAACCTAACCCAAACTACCATTACAAAACATGTATATTTGACAGGCCAAAAAGATCTTGTCTCCAATTCTTCTTAGAGCATTCACTTTTAGGATTTTATATCCTAGTGTTTTTTTAGAATGCATCTAGTATATACACACCTTCCTAATAAATTAGGACTTTAAATTACATAAGGTAATTAAAAATAATCATAAATATTATAAATCTATGAGTCTTCCAATATTATAAAATATGTCATTAAGACTTTTTTTTAGACTAATATTTTCAAATAGAATATGGTCATCCTATCTTTTAATTCACTTTACACATCTCCAAGTTAATCCTCATAAATTTATCCCTCCATCATCATGCCACTTCCATAATGTCCTTCATCTCTTTCCATCCTTATTCTTTCACCATAAATCACCTCATCCATTTCCACTTAGTCTACCCATCAAACATATTCTTAAGACCTGCTAGTAACTCCTTCATAGATATAATAAATGAAAATAGATTAATCACCTAGACAATATTTGGCAATTACTTTAGAGACCTAAAACTATCCAATATTACCTTCCAACTAGACTTTACATTGATTCCTACCAACCATTACAAATTAAGCCTAGGAATTACTAAATATGCTAAGTTTACTTGTGCATCATTAATCAAAGCTCAAAATCATGTGGAGGCATCCCTAATTTAGATATCTTATAATATGAAACAAAAAACTCTCATGGATTCATTCTTAATCATCTTGTGTTATTAAAACACTCAATTTGGCCTATGGACCTATTAAGTGGGGCACATAAACAAATATTAAATCTTGAAAGAGCTAAATGGATTATTAGAGTTAATTAATAAGTTAAACCAAATTAAATGCCTAGTTGAATTATCTATATGTAATTAATGAAATTCTAAAAAATTAAATTAAAAAATTAAAAACATCTTATCCTTTCATCGTTTCCTTTATTAGTTGTCAAGCTCTTAGAAAATATCCTAAAATATCTATTTTGGAGACCCATTCCTATTCATTGAAAATCATGATTAATTGACAACTATTAACTCTAATGGGATTATATTTGACTCACCTAGTTTATTTTTAAACCCATTCCTTTAACTCTACTTTAACTCACATCAGGTGAGACTTAAATCCTTAGGCTATAAATACAATACCATGTATATTGAATTTTAAGCTCTCATAAGACAAAGTTATAATGCAAATTTGGAGAGAGACAAACCATTTCATTTACTATTATAATGCAAAAATTGCCTTGTAATTAGTGTTGTAATGCCAAAATCTTGAGCCAAAGCAACATAAAGCCACATCAAAGCCATGGTGCCAAGGAGAGAAGGATCCAACAAGCTTCATTTTCCAAATACTCATTGATGCACGAGTTGAGAAAGCCACTCAACAAATCATTTTGAGCTCTCAAAGAAGGTAAAGGATTTTATCTCTTTTGAATTTTAGTTGTGCTTTCATTTATCTTTTGTTATTAATCTCCCCCCAAGTTCTAGGCTTGGAATGTAAGTGTTAGTGTGTTTTTCTTTGAGTTTTTGTTACTTGAACTAACATATGAATAACATCCTTTCTTGGATTCCTATCATCATAAATGGCATGTCTAATGGGACTCACAAGCATCCCATGAATGTAAGGAGACTAATATGTGGCTCTTAATTTTTCTAATGAGTGTTTGACATTCTTCAGAATTCAAGTTTTACCTTTATTTTTTATGTATTCTATTTTTTTAGTGATATGTAGTTTACATAAATATCAATGCTAATCTTGATAGAACCAACATCAAGAAAATGGACAAAATTAAGGCCATAACAATGCTAAAAACCAACAGACTTACCACATAATTTCACATGACTATAATAAAGTTTTAGGCCATATTGTAGGAGGTCACATTTCCATGATCTCCATCAATCAAAGAACAAGTATTAACCAAAAAATACCATTGCTAATCAATTCTAACCAACCAACCTATGTTAGTGACCCTTTATTGACTGGGGATTACATATAGGTATACTAACAAGTAGGGATTACTAATTCTAGACCTTATACCAATAACTCATCATTGACCAATGACCACACACAAGTACATTGGGAACTAAGATTTATCTTATCTAGTCTCCCTCAACCATTATTTGCTAGCAACAATGGTCCTGTATCTAATCCTAATTATGCAATCATAACTCAATGGTCAAAGATTACCATACCAAGCTGATAATCATTGGCCACTACACCCATCTAACCTATTATTATAGCTAATAACAAGACATTAATCACTATTTAGGATAAGAATTTTGATATTATGAAACAATTACAAAAGATAGCCACACAAATTTCCATTTTGGATTTGTTTCATACATCTACCATACACAAGAACATCTTGACAGATTTCCTTGGCTAATCACAAGTTCCAAATGAAATAAACCCAAATAAATTCCAATTTTTGGTTGGATATCTAACCCTAAGCCATTAGTTATCCTTTGACTAAAGTGATATGTTATGCCTTAGACATTTTCATAATAATCCATTGTATATTGAATTTGTCATCATATGACACAAAGTGAAGGATGTCCTCATATACAATGAATTGAGCCTAAAATTTATGTCTCTAAAGTTCATCAAACTCATTGGGTACATAATATATGATTTACAACCAAAAAATATCACAATCAAGGCTTATGAAAATTAAGAGCATAAATACACTATGCTATGTATTAGACCTCAATTTGTAGATGTTGGATACATGAAATTTTTTTAATCCCTTTAAAATTACACCAATGTATCAAGCTATCTCATTTAGGTATGGATATCACCCTTCATAGAGATTTACAGACCTACAAACATTGAAAACATTTAGAGGTTGAGTATGAAAACTATAACTATCATTTTGGATTAACATTTAGTTATTAAAAAGGATAAGGGGAAATAAATTCTTATTGATTTACTAGAGACCAATTTCATTAACACATATACCCTCGATTCATCTTCCCACATACTACCTCTTGAAATGTCTAATCATTTTACCATCATGGCTAATGGCCCAAGACAATATTTGACCTATGATAGCTTCCACATTAACAAACTTCCATAGAATCATAATTCTTATGGAAGACCTAATTCTAGGCCACCTTGCATGGAATGGTAGTGAAATGGAAATGGAAAAATGGATAACTTAACACCTATCATTTTCACACTAGCCACTCACCAAGAACAAGACCTTCTTGCATATTATGAATCATGGTTATATATTGAAAAACTAGTTGACTATTACACAAATGAGAAATACCCTATCCCTAATAGGATCATGTAAAAACATACCTATCAAGGATTATGCCTCGAGCTAAATTAGCAAGGAATGTTTGAGCCAATTTTTTCCACTTGGTACAAAGGAACATATGATCTAAAATTTAAACCACTTGGGGGTGACCCCACATATCTTATTCATCTTCCAATGCCAATAACTAGTGATGATCATTACAAAAGTGATGTAGAGACCAATCATATCCTTTTGGATGACTTAGCCAATACTAATTTCTTTGACATTAGTTCCATTTGTACCCTTAGACCAATTATTAGCCATAATATGCTTCCTTTATATCATACTCTACTCATATCTTGGGACCAAAAAGAATCCATAATGCATGTCAATGAGTTTAAGAATGATGAATAATTTTGTGATTTTATAGGCTCAAGAGACAATATTCTATTGGGAAACCATAAATAAGGGTTCTCAATCAAGTTATATCCTACAACCTATTTTGGAGAATGTGTGAACACCCTTAGTCGAAAACAAATGAATAAAACATTGAAGTCTCAAAATTAAAACATATTTGAGGATATTTTAGACTAAGGAAAAGTAAAGAGAAAGACTAGTCTAGTGGTGAAAACCTATTTCAGGCACCATTAGATAGGTGTGTTCAGTGTTCCTCAAATATAGCTTAAGAGACCACCAATGACAAACTTGCTTATGGGTTTGAGTTTAGATTTGAATAATAGCATGAATTTGTTTGAATCATTCAAGAGTTTCCAACTGTGTTTTTCACATGGGCATACTTACCATTGGGATATTTTGATTCATCATTCATAGGGGAAATTGAAGTGCTAATCGAAATAGAGGACTGTATTATTTTAAGACATTTTAAATCTTTAACAACCATTCTAGAATATGGTTTGAATCTCCTTGTAAATGACACTACAAAAGTCAACATTAGGACTCTAGATGACCTGAAATGGATCAAATTAGGCATGTCTCTCACTAAAGAGGAACACAACATATTTATAACCTTTTTGAGGGAATTTGTTGATATATTTGCTTGGGCCTACTCTAACATGATTGGTTTGGACCCTTCCTTGGTTTTATACCGCCTTATGGTACATACTAATGCTAATATTGTGAAAAAATAATTTCACAAGATACATCCTTGTATTGTTGTATTAGTGAATAAAGAGTTAGAAAAACTCTTAGAAAAAAGATGTATTTGAATAATTGGATATTCAAAGTGGATCTATAATGTTGTGTTAGTTAGTAAGAATTTATAAGGAATCAAAATCTGCACTGATTTTAGAAATATAAATAAGGCCTTCCCTAAGGATGACTTTCCTCTACCAAAAATTGACATGATCATTGAATCCATAGTTGCATAAGAAATTCTTTCAATATCAATGGATTCTTAGGATATAACCATATCTATATTATGCCAAAAGACTAACACAAAAAAACATTCACCACTCCATAGGGAATGTTTTGTTATTAGGTTATGCCATTTGTTCTCAAAAATACTAGGGCCACATACTAAAGATCAATTACCATCATATTTCATGATATGATACATGACATTGTTGAAGACTACATCAATGACATATTGATAAAATCTAAGACCAAGGCCATTCATCTAGTATCACTATGATAGATATTTGAGACACTACATTCAAATATGAAGTTAGGCTTAATCCTAATAAGTTTTTTTTTTAGATACTTCAAGAAAATTATTAGGCTTCATTGTGTCTCATAAAGGCATTGAATTAAATATGACTAAAGTATAATCCATTATAGAGATGCTACCACCAACCAATTTGAAGCAACTCCATACTTTATAGGTCAGGATCCATTCTATTAGACACTTCATATCTTAGTTGGTCGACAAATGCCACCCATTCACACACTTTTTAAGTAAGGGAGCCACATTTGATTGTGATGATGAAGTTAGAAAGCCTTCCAAAATCTCAAAGAATATATTACCAATCCGCCTATTGTGTTACCAACAATTCTATGAAAATCATTCCTACTATACCTTTTAGGCATAAATAAATACCTAAGGACACTCCTAGCTTAGCATGATGATAATGGAAAATAACATGTCATGTAATATCTAAGTCATACACTAGTTATGCATGAGCATAATTATATGCCCATTAAAAAAGCTTGTTTAGGTCTTGTCTTTACAAATTATAAACTTTGACATTACATGTTAAACAATAAGACCATGATCATTTTTAAAGTAGATCCATTCAAGTATCTACTATCCAAAATAGCTTTACAAGGCCTCATGGCCAGAGGGATCATGCTTCTTAATGAGTTCAAGATAGAATATGTTAACCAAAAATACATCAAGGGATAAGTACTTTCAACTAAATTTTATGAATCTCCCCTTGAAGATACATAACTACTAACATTCCAATTCCCATATGAGTCAAATATGACCATCATTGAAACACATCTTGAGGAGAAATATTGGAAGTTGTATTTTGATTGATCATTCCCAACACATAGATTGGGGGTAAGCCTTTTTTTTATTACATCATAAGGGGATATCATCCTTAAATAATTTTGGATCAAATTTCCTTATACTAAAAACATGGCCAAATGAAAAACACTAATTAAAAGGTATTTCTAGGAAGTATAATTAAATATTCCACATCTCAAGGTCTATTGTTATTCTCAGTTAATCATCAATCAGGTTATAGACTAATATTAGACCAAGGATGACAAGATAATACCATACAAGGCCATGGTTAATACTCTCAAATAGTAGATTATTGATGTCTAGTTAAAACTTATACTTAGGGCCAGTAATAGAATAATGGATGCCGTAGCTACCAATGGATCTTTAAGTTGTCATCTAAACATAATAAAGGAATACCAATTCCCTATTGAAAATCTTCTATCACCACCTCACAAACCTTCAACCATATCAATGATCTATGATATTATTGGAACTAGATCTATATGGTATTCATACCTTTATTATTATCTTCATGACCATATTATGCCACTTGACCTCTCTTGCAAACAATCTAAGCCTTTTATATACCATGATGCATGTTATACCTTACTCAGACCAACCCTACACCACTCTAACTTTGATGGAACTATGATTCATTATTTAGCTTTGAAAAAATCAACATTATCATTATGAGAAGTTCAAAAATGAGTATATGGATCCCACAAAATTTGGGTTTTCCTATCCAAAAATTTCCTACATACTAGGTATTATTGGCCAATAATGGATGCAGATGCAACTACATATGTTAAAAAGTGTGATAAATGTCAAAGGCATGCCAATCTAATTCATGCCCTAGACAAGACTCTAAAATCAATTATTACACCTTGGCCATTTGATTCTTGGGGCCTTAATATCATTAGTAATACAAAACCCACCTCATTTAATGGCCATAAACACATCCTAATCACTACTGGGTATTTCACTAAGTGGGTTGAAGTTATACCCCTCACATGACTAGAAAGAAAATTTACAAATTAATATTCAACATTCTCGTCTATCATTACGGTGTCCCATCTGACATTATATCTGATAATGGTGTATCATTCAATAATAAGGATGTCAAATCATTATGTGTTGAGTATAAAATTACTCAACATTTTTGTATGACATACTACCCACAAGGTAATGGCCAAGTAGAATCATTTAACATCCTTAGAAAGATTTTCATTGATTTTGGATGTGATTTTCACCTCCAAATATTTTATGCCTTTTGGGCATACCACACCAATTATCGTACTCTCATAAGAGTCATTCCATATTCACTTATTTATGGCACTGAGGCCATTCTTCCATTTGAGTTAAAATTACCATATTTATGCATATATTTGAATCATGTCCTAGATGACAAATATTATTACATATATCAACTACAATATCTAGAGCTACTTGATGAAATATGCATGGTCATAGTTCATAACCTTTAATTAAACTAGAATTGACTTCATCATCACTACAATCGATATATCATCCATAAATAATTTGAGTTTGGTGATCTTGTACTACAAGGAAATGAATAGAATACCACAACTAAGAACAATCACAAGGGTAAGTTCAAACCCAACTAGATAGGCTCTTTCATCATTATTAGAAACTATGGAGCTAGAGAATATAGGCTCACTACACCAAATAGTGATTAACTTGATGAGCCTATGAACATTATACACCTCAAGCATTACTTTTATTGAGAGAATTGAATCATTATCTATGATGCCCCTTTTAGTTATACCATAGTATCAAATTTCTTATTTATATCATACCATTCTATCACCATATTATTCTACCATACCTTTCATATTGATCAAGTTATTTTTACCTTGCATATTGAACCCTTTGACCTTCATTCCCTTCTATTAGTTCCACAACCATTTTCATCAAGAATATTTAGATCATGTTTTAGTAGTTGATTTAGTATTCTAGATAGAGGTCATAGTTTAAAGTAGTATAATAGTGATTTGATAGTTACATCATTCATTTTCTTTTTCTATTTTATACCAAGTATTCTTGATTATAGCCACCTTTCAAAAAATTAGTGTCGTACCATCATGCTACTAATTATAACTACCTATGGGTAAATTAGTATCATTAATCTATGTCGTTACTTCTTAATTAGAGCCACCTATGGGAAAATTAGGAACAAAATCATTTATACCTTGAAGTACACCTTAACATGTCTATGTTGTACTATTTTGTTTTCCATCTTTAACTATTTTGTTTGAATTATATACTACCTAGTCAAATTCCTCTACTATAAGGAAGAACTACAGTGACTTGAGGTCCCATCATGGGACCATGCGGGTAGCATTCAATTTATGTTGAGGTCAACTTAGTCACCCTTTGCCATGCTCTCATAATTTTACAAGCATTTTATGTTTCAACACTCTCACCAATTTACAAGCTTGGACCATCTAGTCTCTCATCATCGTCAATCAAGTTGAGATACTCCAAAATTCAAAAAAAAATGAAAAATGATCTCTAAAATCTAAAAACAATCAACATTGACCACTTATTTGCTTTAAGGATTCTGGGATCCCTTGCTACTTCATGAAAAACACTTTTCATTTAGTTTCCCCATCCTTAATGGCCTCACATCCCATGTTCTCATCATCTTGTGAGACCATTCCCATCTTCCTTTATCACTTATCTAATTTTCTTCTTCATCATTTTCTTCTATCCTATTTCATTGTAGAGCTACATTTGACCTAATGTTTTTGATGTATATTCCATCCAGGGAACTATGTAGGCTACATCCAATTAC
Source organism: Torreya grandis (assembly GCA_037957365.1). Lineage (NCBI taxonomy): Eukaryota > Viridiplantae > Streptophyta > Pinopsida > Cupressales > Taxaceae > Torreya > Torreya grandis. The sequence continues at coordinate 235,760 of JARHVA010006666.1, forward strand.
CTCATGCATTTGGAGTTAGCTTAGCCACCCCTTCATTTTCTTATATTTCCCCCATTTTGTTTGTTTGTTTCATTATCTCTTATAGTTTAGGGGTAATAATCATCATATTGTTTTTTCTTTATTTTTACTAGCATTGTGATTAACCATTGTTTATTTATTATTTCTCTTTTTTGTTTGTTCTTTATTTTCTTGGTTTTTTATTTATTTTCTTTCTTGTTTTCCTATTTGTTTATTTTATTATTATGCCTTGATTTAGTTTATGTGAATTCATTGGATTATTCCTTGTGCCTTATTTTTGAATCCATCCATATTAATTCATCTACATTATCATCATGGTTTTTATCATGGGTGCATTATTTTCAATTATTTATTAGATCATGTGTCAATCCTTATGTATATTTTGACCAATTTATCATGTTCTTATTTCATGATACCTACCATCACGTACTATAGAAAAAAATAGCTTAAGAAGTCTGCATAGCAATGAGGCCATGATATATCTCCTTGGCACTAGAAACATACTTGATCTAATCCAAATCATATCCTAAATAGATTAGTTATCTAACAAAAGAATTTTTCTCCTTGCTAGTTAGGACATGTATCTCCATATTAGCAAGCTTCCCAAATTCATCTTTCTCCTCTATATCAGCTTAATCTTACTTCATGACTGTAGATTTAGTTTATAATCCCCATTACCAATTTTCCATAATTAGGATACCAATGATTAAAATTGCCTCTAGACAAATCATTGTATACCACTCCACTTATTCTACTAATGATTCTAACTACTTATGGGCAAATCATTATGTTTCCATCCACTCAAAGCTTTATGATTCTAACCACCTATATGAAAATATTTATATTTCTTCTACCTAACTAAGGAATATTTTCATTATGATGATGTTTCTAACCACCTTTGGGCTAACCATTACCTCTATTTGACCAACTAGGGCATGTTTTTATGCTATTAATGATTATAACCACTTATGCGTAAATCATTATTTTCCATTCCATGATTATAACCACCTTTGGGAGAATCATTCTCTTTTTACCCTAAGCCTTTTTCAATGATTATAACCACCTTTGGGAAAATAATTACCTTTTTGTCCCACCTATGCCAATGATTATAACCACATGTGGGAAAATCATCTTGTTTTTCTACCCAACTAGGGAAGCTCCATATGCCACTAATTATAAATGCCTATGGGCAAATCAGTCTTGTTTTACCCCATTCATCTTTTTAGTCCCACTGTTTCATTTTTTTAAGGGACTGATCACAATCCCTTTTGTCAACTACTCCCTCAAGGGGGAACCTATAGTTCATCCATTATAATTGAATACATAGGCATACATGACCTTTTCATTATTTGAGAAGATGTTACTATGCCTTTATATTGTAAAACCTTCCCAAAAAGAAGAAAATTGTAAACACCTAAAATTGGCCACAACTAGCTTCTGACCAGACTTCATACTAATTCCTAATAACCATTGTAAATTAAGCCTATGAACCACTAAACTTCCCAAATTTTCTTGTTTATCATTAATCAAATATTATAGTCATGTTGAAGCATCCCTAATTAGGGTATCCTATCATATGTAGTAATAACCTTTCATAGATTCATCCCTAATCATCTTTTAGTATTAAAATAGTTAATTTGGCCTATGGACCTATTAAGTGGGGCACATGAACATATATTAAATCTTAAAAGAGATAAATGGTTAATCAAAATTAATTAACAAGCTAAACCAAATTAAACACCTAGTTGAATTATCCATATGCAATTAATGAAATTATAAAAAAATAAATTCAAAAATTCAAACTATCCTAGCCTTTCATCATTGCCTTTATGAGTTGTCAAGATCTTTGGAAATATCCTAAAATATCTATTTTGGAGACCCATGCTTATTCATTACAAATCATGATTGATTGACAACTATTAACTCAATTGGGGTTATATTTGACTCACTTAGGTTAGGTTTAAACCCATTCCAAAATTTAAATATAAATTATATCACCTTGGGTTAGATTTAAATACTTAGGCTATAAATGCAATGCCATGTCTCTTGAATTTTAAGATCTCATAAGCCAAAGTTATAATGCAAATTTGGAGAGAAACAATCTATTTGATTTAGTGTTATAATGCCAAAAATTGCATTATAACTAGTGTTGTAATGCCAAAATATTGTTTCAAATCAACATTAAAACACATCAAATCCATGGTGCTAAGGAGAGAAGGATGAAATAATATCCATTTTCAAAAGACTCTTTTATGCACAAGCCAAGCAATCCACTCAAAAAAGCATTTGGATCTCCCAAGGAAGGCAAAGGATTTTGTGTCTTTTGTGTTTTACTTATTCTTTCATTTATATTTTATTACTAAGATTCCCATAGGTTTTAGGCTTGGAGTGTAAGTGTTAGTGGTTTTTTATTTGATTTTTTGTTACTTGAACTAACATATTACTAACCTCCCTTCTTTGATTCCTATGATCACAATTACTAAGGAACCAAAATTGACAATAGAATTTGTTAAGACCTCTAAATTTTTATAAGACTAAGGAGGATAAAAACTAATTGAATTTATGAAAGGATAATATCTCTTCACATTGACTAAGAAGAGGAAAATTGGGCCTTCAATTTTAAGAGAATTCACTTTAATCACATTTAATTCCAAAGGTATCCATGAGATATAATTTAAATATAATAAGTTCTTAACCCATTAGATGAAATAAAATCATGGTTTCTTAAAATTTTAATGACTGAAGGAGGAATTCCAAGATTCATTTATCATCATTACCCAACCCTTCACTTAATTACAATAGGATGATATTGGATTAATATTTCACCTTCTTCCAAACCTTATTTCCTTAATCCATGTAAGGATTTTTGACACAATCTTGATGTTTAAACCTAATTAGGGAGCCTATTATGAGGAGTTTATATGTTATTCTTAATGCCCAACCCTAATATCTTAATCAATTAGGATAACTTTAGATGTTCATCTTAATTACCAAATCCCAATCAAACACACCATTGTGATTAATTTGGCAACTCATCCCAATTCCTAAACCCTAATAACACAAAACATTGTGAGGAATTTAGACACTCATCCTAATACCCAAACCCCAATTAGAAAACAAATCAAGGTGTATCCAAGATCACGACATAACCCAACTCCATCTTTCTATTAAATAAGATGAAATATATTTTAATATCAATATAAATACAAGGTTAAGACCCACATTGTCCTTAGAATATCTCTAGATAGAAAACTCAAGATAATGTCTCCCATATTATTCAATAATTAATATAATACATCATAATCTCATATTCTAAATATTTTAATATATTTATCACCTAATAATCAAATCCTCACACAAAATTAAAGGTACACAAAATGTCTTATCAAAACAACACACTTGAAAAAGTTGAGAATTTACCAATCCAATCATTGACTATAGTAAAATTGGCTAAGCAACCTAGCTTAATACAAAGGAGAATAAAATAAAAGGTTAAATAAAACAATATAATATAACTAATAATTATGATTAAAATGGATATGCAACCCAATTCAACACAAAAATTAAGTTAATAAATAAGAGTAGGATCTAAAACATTAAATAAATGGCTAAACAACCTTGAAATCCATAGGAAGGAAACCCATAAAAATATGATTCCAATCAACTTAAAAATACCAATAAAAAAAATCAAGGTATAACACATCAAGGATGTTTTCTTAAGTTTATTTAGAAGGTTCTAGAACTCTTGCTCATGAAACTCATGAAATATGCTAGGTACTCAAATACCCAACATGGTACACAACAAATTCTCAAAAACACTGATCAAACTAATAGTTTAATGACTCTAATAAAGGTAATATGTCCCATAATGATACAAAATAATTATAACACAATCATATTCTCTAAAGTTTATTCAAATTACGTACCATCTTATAAGACAAATGTGTTGTATTTGTTACAATTCCCTAAAGCTTGGCTCCTCTAGATCTAAACTACAATAACACTCTGAAGGGCATTCTTGGTAATAGTAAAATAATTGATGACAACCTTAAAAATAAGGGTTAAAACAAATCATATAAGGAGTTAAGGTACAACTAAAATAAATAAAATTTAGAATGCATACTCTTATGTAATTATTTTTCACCAAGAATCATGTATGTGAAACACATGTACTCCTAACTAGGTCGTACATAAGGATGGATCCAACTTGACTGTAAATACAAAGGTGTGGCATGGTTCCAAAAAAAATCATTATAATTATAAATGGTAATCCAATATAGTACCACATTCCACTAATTTATACATGTGTTTGAATAGCATACACTTTAAAAAGGATGCAATGGTCAAAATGATGAAATGAGGGTCACATCAATAAGGTTGACCCAAATAATATGTAATATGTCACCATACATGCTAAATTACATGCTCTAAGAATATAGAATACAAGATAAAAAACCATAATCTTATAATAAGCATATTTAACAAGTGAGGAGGTACATCCCCTCAGGGTTAAAGTGAGCTCTAGCTCCAAAATAGACATTTATTTCATAAATCATATCAATACTCATAGTAAATCCACTTGAGTGGGTGTCACCACCATAGAGATAAAATTTATCTATAGTAAAACTATCTAAATATTACAAAAGAGATCAAACTATCATGAATCCATTCACCAATACATGATGATACATAATTAGGAAGGTAAGTCTTAACTTTATTAGAAATGAGGAAGAACAATTCCCATTCCTCTTGAGTGTCTCGATCAATAATTTCACCTTTGAAGCACCATTGGTTCAAAAAAGTGTACTATATATAAATATATTCCAATAAATTTGATATAACCTCAAAGGGGTTGTTTACCTCAACATTAAACAAACAAGATCCTTATGCATTGGATATTGAAAAAACATTCAACAATGGGAAAATATCATTCTAACATAGTCATCATAGTATTATGTCTATGATCATATTAATTTGGTGGCAAGATACCACTTAATTCTACATGTTCCTCCCCAACCATCATATAAATCCAAATCCAATTGAGATTAAATTCATTTTATTGATACAAACAAGGCATGTATCACTACCCAAAGAAGATAATGATTGTTCACTACAAGGATAGGTGAAAAAAGTGACTCACATAAGGTTACCTAACAAGGTCATTCATATGGTATCATTAGTTCATCACATAAGGTGAAGACAAAATAAAACAAATATCATATGTATGTGGATAGGTTTCAATAAAAAAAACTCATATGTAACACAATAAGGCTATTAGTCCCTCAAAACATATTAACATCCTAACACCTAGTTCAATCCTTTTTTCTAATCCTTAAAAAAACCATCCACTCTAATAGATAGGTGAATTTACAATAAAGTTCTAGGGATCTCTCAAATTTGGATACCAAATCAATTATGATATCATCTATTACTTGGTTGAGGATTTCATTCTCCAAATAAATATTCATGTGTACTATGTATACCTCTTCAATGAGGTCTATCACCTAGAAATCACATGCATTAATTCACTAAAAAAGTAGTGCCAAATAATAATATCCATATCTCTCATTGGCTAAACTATGATTTGATACAAAATATCATTATTAAATAATTTCATGAGTGAAACCACATGAAGAGAGGTTATATTTTTAAAAATGTGCACTACACATTTTGTGTTAATACATTACTTATTATCTATCCATATTCATGAAATGACATGAATGATTCATCAAGACATCCTCCAATGTCTAGATGAACAGAATGATAATTTTCAAGTAGCTTCATAGTCACTATAGAACCATGTCAACTGCAATTGAAAAATTTGGTTTATAAACCCTCCAATATCATAAATTTGATTATGTGTGATGTGAGTGAAAATGTGTTCAAGCCATCACTTTCACAAATGATACATCCTAACTATTTAGGAGGTTTAAAAAGATCGAGTGTAATTTTTTTTTCTAATCACAATGTTTAGCTCATGGTTAAGGTCACATGTAACTTGTACTCAGGAGAACCACTAAAGAGTTTAATTTGACACTGAAGTCAATCCATCAATAAAACATGGGTAAGATTTTAACTTAATAGGATTTACACACAAGATAATAAGGAGGTCATGATAAATATTTCTTCTATTTAACACCAATACAATAATATGTGTTAGTATATTATATTCAACACGCAAGTTAACAATCATCATTTTCTATATGTTAAATGATAAGGTCAAAAATCCTTAAAATTTAGATAGCATAAAAATTTTACTAATTTTATTCTCATAATGATGATCATCTAAAAATAAAATTATCCCAACTTTATTTTTTTGAGATCACAACCCTAACTAAGCATAAGACCCAATATTTGATGCCCCCTCAACTTAGTAGCTACATATCCTCTCCTCAAAATTAGGGTTAGATGTACTTATCCATGAGTATATTTTTAAAAAATGATAATATTATCCTCATTTATAAACAACATTCCTAATTCAGCTTTCCAAATTAATGTGGCACTAATACTTGATTAAATAATTAATAATATTTTATTGCCATATTAAGATAACATAATGGTTACAATGTCCACTACTATAAATATCAAATTTATACAAATATTTATAGTCATATCAAATAATTTTTAGTTTTATTTAGTCATAACAACTAATAAAATGGTTTATATAAGTAAAATAGGGATAATAATATTATTGTCTTCATTGTTCCATTTGAATTAGTTGTTCGAAAACAAATGCCTTTAACTTCAATCTTATGTTTTATCTTTCTCTTGTAAGTTCCTATTTGAATTGAAATTTTATTAAAATATTAATAACCTATTATGGTTAATACAATAAAATACTAGGTATCCACATTCAAATTCAAAATTAATTTTCAACTTAAGTAAAATTACTAAAAAGTCCAAATAAAACATTTAGATGTCTCATTATCATCTTTCGACCAATAGTGGAGTTAAATATCTAAGTTACATATATCGCCACCTAATATAAATGACTTATTATCAGGTATTTCCATGGTTATAAAACATATGACCTTAGTTACTACATATAACCATATACTTAGGGTTTTCCAAATATGGCTATATGCATTATCCCTCAGTAGAGTTTTGGCCTATCAGACCATATATTAAGACATTGCATTAAAAAATGAATTTACATAAAAAATCTATAATGGATTTTAAATATGTTTGTTAGATAAATTCACATACATTATTAAGTAAAAATGATTTTAAAATTGTTTATATTTTAATTTTAAATGCTAACTTACTTAATGTTTCATTCCCACGTACACCACCACCACCACCACGACTACTACTACTACTACTACTACTACTACTACTACTACTACTACTACTACTACTACTACTACCACCACCACCACCACCACCACCACCACCACTATTATTATTATTATTATTATTATTATTATTATTATTATTATTATTATTATTATTATTATTATTATTATTATTATTATTATTTTATTTATTTATTTCAATACATAGTCATGTTATAAATACAAAAGTTTAAATCCCAAAAAGTTGTTTATATTCCATTATAATTTCATGTTCAATTTGTATAATATGTAATTGTCACTTGGCTAGATTTAAACCAGAAATCATTTTTAGATATTAAAGTCAACCCGACCATACATAGAGTGACTATTCTTGTAGCATGAGAATAATATTCGGCATAGGAATATGTTACGTACCCAATTGAATTATTTTTCAATAATTTTAAGGCTATTCACAACCATTCTTTTATGTAAATACATGAGAAAGATGAATAGTGATTGTTATAAGAGTTTCCTATAAACCTTTAAGAACATACTAATTTAGGGATAGTTTGCAAAAAGATAACAAAGGGACATAGTTGAAACTAGATTTAGAATAAATTTATTCATTAAAAAAATTAAATAAATCATTGTGTAAAGGAACATAGGTTTATTCGAATCATAAAACCATTTCAGAACAATGTTATTAATCTCTATAACATGTATAACTATATACAATTACACATGAGCACTCTATATTGAGTTTTACTAATCATTTATTCTTCATATTACAACCTTTTGATATGCCTAAAAGGATTGAATCTTCACATTCTATCATCTATCCTTATGATTTACAAAGTTTGAATACATACAAAATATTATACCAAATACAAAATAAATCAATTCACACACATATTCGTCAAATATACTCTATGATTTTAGTAAGACATGTTTCCACCCAACACTTTCCTAGACTTAAACCATTGTCTCATCCTAAGATAAATTCACAACCATATATCATGTTCTAAAACTGAGAGAATAAATGAAAAACAAAAGTCTTGGTTATCACTCTAGGTGATGTTTACTATTTTCCACCCTTTATGCACTACATAGCAACCTTTCAAGTTTTAAACATGGTGTAATATCCTACCACCTTTTAAGATTTTCAATAGACTATCATAACAAGGTGGCCACCCTTTATGGGTTTTCAACCAATTGGTCCCACTCCTAGTGCTTAAGGATATCCTAAAAAAACTAAAAAAACTTATAAAAACTACAAAATTAGAGAGTGCAGTACCTACTAATTGGAAGGTGGCATACTTTGAAGTGGATATGCCATAGGAAACAAACTTTTTTTTTTTCATTATGTATGAATCACTTGGTTACACAAAATTTGGCAGTGAAGGTTATTATTTTAATACATGTCTGATTGTCAATTTTTAGCTATTTTCTTCTACTCTAGGACCTATTGTAGATATTGTAGTTAAATGAAATGAAGCTCATCAAAAAGTTGGGTAATGGGGTGATCAATATGGGAAAGATATTATTTGAGAATATTATAATTCATTAGTACTTCCTACACCATAATAAGTAATATGCATAGTGGGATATAAATCACCATAAGGTTTTAAACATATTCATGATCAATGATGGTGATTAGTGATTTGGAATTTGATACTTGAGTTAGATATCTAATACCAAATCATCCAATTGATTAGCATGCCCTTGATATTGGAAGGCAAAAAATTTAGTGCACATAGTCTTATTGTTTCAAGCATGAAGTTTTTGTATGTTACTATCCATTGAATACTAAATTTTATTAAGGGTAATACTCATTACATTATAAGTAGTTGTTTGACCATATATGATAAAATTTTCTTTGTTTATTGTTTGACCATATAAGTAGTTGTTTGACCATATAAGTAGTTGTTTGACCATATATGATACTTGGGTAATACTCATTAATTATTAAGGTGTTACCTCTAATTAATCATCCCTTGTGCTATATATTTTAATTGAAGCATAATGGAATCTTAAACCTATTCATATTCCTCAATTAGTTCATAGATTTCCTCTATTTATAATTTTATATTTTTTCCCTTGTGATGATATAATTTATAGTTATTGCATATCCAGCCATTCCTTTATGATTTTTTTCAATAAATTTGTCATTTTATTTTTACATCACTTGGTCACCTAGAACTTGTGTAATCAATGTACGAAAATTATTATTAATTAGTTGGTATGCATTTTCAAGTTGACATTTCAATTATAAATTATTGTCTCATATTTGGAAGACTTCTTATTCCAAGTTCAAAGCCTTTTACGTAAATGAGTCTTGAAACATAGGTGCACTCTCAGTCTACTTGGTTAGTGGAAACTAGGCAACATCTAAATATGTTTCTAGTGTAATGATAACAAGTGCCATGGATGTGGTTAGAGATATTGTAGGATTAAAAGTGAATGTTTTTAAAAGAAGATAAAATGTTTTGAATTGGTTCGATGATGTGAGAACATCCAAAAACCATTAGATAGTGATTTGGGGCTTTGGTTATGAAGCCTCTTCCAACATACCTCCCTATGTCACCAGTTTTTATTATTCTATGTGTTTTCCTTCTTCCTTGAATTTCACCTCTTTTTCTTTTGTATCATTATATTTATCTTTATCCTTATCCTTACCCTTAGCTTCATCTTTAGTGTTATCTTTAGATTCCACCTCAAATTTGGCTTTAGATTCTACATCAACCTTAGCCTTAGCTTCAACTTTAGCCTTGGCTCTATCCTAGGCTATCTATTATTTCACCACATGCTTGGATTGTTCTTATTTTATGCACTTTTCTTTTTTGGCCTTTCTCTCTTCTTGATTATTTGATATTTCCTTGACTTCTTCTTTTTTTTATTATGTAACCTACAATTCTTGATTTTTTCTTGCATATATTGTTGGGACTCTTATTAGTGTTAAACTAAACTTGCTTCCATTTATTCTAATAAAGACACCATTCTATCCTTGATCATTGGAGATAATTGAACTCAGAAATGGGTTTGTGGTCTATATAAAATAGTGGTGGTAGGATTTCTTATGCTATAAATTCTTATGGATACACAATTGAGTAACTTGTATCTATATCTCTATAGAACTACTTCCTAACCTAAAATGTCAACAATGATAGAGGGGAGAGGTTGAGTCATATTAACCCAAATGTCTTGCCTTACCTAACTATGCAAATGATAGGTGCACACTCCTTTCCAAAAAATAATTCCTTATCTTCCTCATCCTTTTACACTAATATAATTGGTTCATATCTAATTAAATTAATACAAAATAAAAGATCTAAACTCATAGAATTATATTTCTTCACACTATATTATTTATTTTAAATTATTCATTCAAGATATTATAACTTTATATGAAATTATTCCTATAATAATGGAGATTATCTCTCCATCAATACCTCACCCAAATCCCTATGAATGATCTATCTCTTATATAATATTATAGATGTAACTCATAACAATATATTTAACCAAATAATATATTCTAATCTATATTCATAATATTGTTGTAAACATATTACGTCAACTAATTATTGACCAAATATATCTAACAAACTAATATATGTAATAGTGAATTATTACTCACATAATTATTCACATTAAAATATTTACAAATAACTATGAGGACTAATTATTCCCTAACATTCCACCTAGGCTTTACATGGTAATTTTCATTTCATAAGACTTAATGAAAGTAAAAAAGGAAGACATCAACTTATTATCAACATTCACTATCGAGAACCTCCTCCATCAATCAATTTAATGTGGGAGATTTGAATAGGTACATCTTCCATCAAAAAATCATTAGAACCTCCTCTATGGTGGGAACATCCTCTAGGTATCAACCACTAGCCATGTAAAGGGAACTACATCAACCAAATCAGGGAACTTACCAATACGAACCACCTATTTAACTTTCACTCTTATATTCTTAAACACCTTTGTTATGTAGTAAACTATGTGGGAAAATAATAAATACACTTATTATTCATCACACATACCAATAAGAGTTGAAAATAATAAAAATATGTGTGTGCCACTATAGAAAGAAGTGCCCCTTCATTACTAGCTAATGAGAGGTGTAAAAATCATTGATCCTTTATGTCCTCCAAAATCTAATTAAATAAGCTACTTACTTAGTTGATGAATTCATGAATCTCAATTGCATGTTAATTTGAATGGAATGGGGTCCCCCCACAAGACTGACACATTTGACATTGTACTTAGGACATTGCATACAAGTGATAGTGCATCTTTTAGAAACATTTCATTTATTTTTGACACTTTGAATTTTAATATTGACATATAATACACTAAGAACTAATAACATAAGCTGAATGACTCAACTATACAATATAACTTCTGATAAAATGAGATGATAACTTTTAACTCTCAACTATTGATTTTGACACTTTTGATATTTTTGATGAATTAACAAAATGACTAAAGTCAAAATTACTATAGGATCAAGACAATATAAAACATTAAATAACTAAGTGAAACTTATATGCCCAAACCTAAAAACTTTAAAAATTATTTATTTAGATATAATTCCAAAAAGACTAGGATGTATTGACCAATTGAGATAATTAGAAACTTAAAAGACTCTTTTTGACTTACATTTCATGAGAGATTTTAATGATAATTATAAAAATATAAATTCTAACAACCTTAATATAATAAAAATACAATACTTTAAAAAAAACATAAAATATAACTTGTGATGTGTATGATTGGAAGAATGGAGCGGAAGAGTGGATGAGCCTAGGTGGATAGTGAAGGACATCAAAGTCGGTCCAATATGCCAAGGTGATTCACCAAGTTAATTTGGGGCTCACTAAAAGTTATAGATCATGTAGTTCTAGATCAATTAGGATTGATATTACCTTTTTTAAATCATCAAACAGTGATCTAAAAGAGATGTGAGAGATGTGAAAACATAATAAGTGTCTATGAGTTATAGCCAATGTAGATTAATGTCCCTAGATCTAAGTCAGCAATAACAAAGGGTAATTTTCATAGTTGTATGAGTGATGGTCTATTAATATAAGATTATGAATAGGATATATATGAGTCTTATTTGTATAAACTATCATTCACAAACATACAATTATATGAACAACCAACATATAAACTTTTATACATGAACAAACAACATTGACATGGCAAAAAGGGAAAAACTTTGTCAAATAACTATGACATAGAAAGGGGAACCTAGAATGTAGAAGGAGCATTTGGCTCAATGAAATTACATGATTATCTTAATAAAATAAATCATAACCTATCAATAAAATATTTCATCAACACATATATAGATTGAAACAAAGATTTGTGCCTTCTTTATTCTTTCCTTAATTTTTCTCAAAGCAGGTTCACAAGAAAATATCAACTAGTCTCTCTGATATGGATAATAATTAAACTCACTAAAATAATTTTATTTCTCACAATAATATTCTATGATATATTAGACTATAAATACCCCCAAAACATTCTATAGAAATAAAAATATGATCTTTCATCCATAGGGTCAAGTAGAAGAAACGGTGAGTTTGCTCCTCACAAAATTCCTAGAATCCCATCACTATTTTGATACTAGATAATAGAATTGGTTCAGATATGATTAAATTAATACATAATAAAAGAGGCAAACATATAGAAAAATATTTATTCACACTATACTATTCATTTGGGATATTATAACTTTATATCAAATTATTCCTATAATCATGGAGATTATCTCTCCATCAATATCTTACCCAAATCCCTATGAATACTCTATCTCCAATATATGTATTATTTTTGTAACTCAGAAAAATATATTTAACCAAATAATATATTCTAATCTATATTACTAATATTGTTGTAAAAATATTATGTCAACTAATTATTGACCAAATATATGTAACAAATTAATATATATATATATATATATATATATATATATATATATATATATATATATAATAGTGAATTATTATTCATGTAATTATTCACATTAAAATATTTTCAGATTATTGTGAGTGCTAATTATTCCCTAAAATACACATCATCACCAATGTATTACATCATGGGCTTTAGGTATTCCTAATCCTCAACTCCCAACTCCATTAAGTAACACTTAGTTACTATTTTAGGTACATATATATTCTCTAACCAAGACTTTTCTTGTCATGTTAGCTTCTCTAATGATGGTGGTGAGACTCATCATGCAAAATATTTTATCTTACCTTTAAATACTTATGATAGAGCCATTTTTGGTTGTGTAAGTGCTTTTGGTTATGCTTATTATTATATTTATAGGTCTTGTTGAGGTTATGCTTATAGTTTCACTACTTTTTTCACACTTGGGCGAGTGAACTAGATCAATGGCACTGACCTCATAAAGAGGATTTTATTCCTCAATGTTTCTACCTTGGTGTCTAACATAGTAATGAAAAATGGGAGTCAAGTCATAATTTATTTTTATAAACTCATGTACCTTGATCTATATGTTGTTATGTAGCTTTGTAATTAAAACATGTTGTCATATATATTGCATGACATCTTGGGGTATGTTTTAGTATGAATAGATAATGTTTAGGGACTCTATAAATCATTTCTTAAAACTTCCCAATTACTCTTAATACTAACCTATTTTTGTCCATGTAATGTTTTTAAATATATTATCAAGGAAAAAAATATATAGTATGGTTGACTAGTCCTATCAATGAGTTCCATTATGTAAAACAAGTAAAACCAAAAATTGATACTAGAATGTGTGTGACATCCTTGTAATAATCTATTCAATTTTTGTGTTTAAATAAAATTCAACAAATTCAATTTAGTTTAAGTTATCATGGAGGCATATCATGTTATACACAATGTCAATCACACCATTTTTTTTTTGATTTATTTTATTGGTTGTATGGAAAAATAGTTTGGTAATGAATTCAAATAGGATGCACATTAAATCAATGATTATTGAAAAATGGATATGCTTCTTCTTACCCTTGTCATATATTTATCCCTAGTTTTGATTTGATTCGTGGAGTGGTGGACTTGAAAGGTAAGAGGGATTTTCCATGAGCTAGGAGACTTGTTGCTCATGTCATGGCATGAAGAATTCTCCATATCTTAATATCTTGGGAAAAATTAATTACCCCTTCACTATAACTAATAATAATAATCATCATTAACTCATTCATTTGTCCAAATTTACTTACTTTGTTTAATTATTCTACATCTAAGCCTCACATTGGATGTTGTAAAGAAAGGATTACTGCATGTGCTACTTTTTATGGATAATGTGCAAAAAAATGAATTCTACTGCATCAATGAGTCAAATGCATTTATATCCTAGTATTTATTTTTCCATAGACCTAATCCAATCCTTATTTCTTATTTTTATACATCTAGCAATGGAATCAATAATTGAGCTCTCTCTATAGTTTTTGATGTGGCCTAGGTTGAATACTTGTTATGATTAAAAAAGATCTAGAATGAAATATATGCATAAGAATTTGATTTGAGATAAGATCACAAACTTCATTTATTTACAAAATTATTTAATGCCTTAGTGTTTTCCATTCCCTTTATTATATATATTTTGAGACACAATTCCATATAGATGACTAGTTTAAATTCAATGCACTAATTATGTATGATTTTACCTCCTAAATTAATATCAATAAACTAATATTTTATATAATGCTTATCCTTTTGGGTCTTTGATTCATTTTTTTTTAGGTATTTTATGTGTTTCAGTGTCGTTTCATTTATTATATTTATTTTCTGACCCCACCTATCATTGTACCATGTGTTCCACTTCAAGAAAGATGCAATCTATTCAAGTTACTTGTTATTAACAACCTTGAATCACTATTGTCCATATTTTCACTATATCTATATTATCTATGCCATCTTCCTAGACTTATTTTATGACCACCATGTATTCATATCTAGTTGTACTTATTTTAGGCTATCTCAAATAATTAATCATAATTTTTGAGGCTAACTATTCCAGCTTTACTATAATGTGATCTAAGCCATCTCATCCCACTGATTGGGATTTCCCATTCTATGACACAGAAATTCTTGGCTACCTTGTGCACATAATGAAATAAATTTGACCACCAAAGACCAATCTATAACATTTTTATTTCAATGGATTCACCTATGAAGGGACCCTTTATAATTCCATGATGTCCTTATTAAATAATATGTGGTCTTTAATTCTCTAATGCTACTCTACCAAACACATCATCTTATACAATCTTGTATAAAACACCATTAATAAGACTATATGGGATAACCCAATTGACCATTTGATTTTTATCCCTTTCCATATAATGAAAATGGAAAGTTCCTTGTTCTCAAAATTTTGAAATGTCTTCCATATTATCAAGGATTGCATCAACCCTAAATAAGTGTGCATCTAATGAATCATCCTCTATTTATTCTCATTTTTCACCATTTTGTATCTTACTCAGATTATTTTTTCTAACATTTTCTCAACCTATATTTAAATTTATTTAGAATTAAATCTCTTAAAACAATATGAGCCACCTAGAGATCCATCCTCCTAACATCAACTTGTTAACCAAGTATTGCAGTGTTTGATGGTCTGTAAAAATCTCAAATTGTGTGGCCAATAGATAATATTGAAACTTTTTCAATGTAAATACCATAGCTAAGGCCTCTCTTTCTATAGTTGCACAATTATTATCTACTAGTCATAGCTTCCTATTGTAAAAATGTATGGGATGATCCAAACCACCATCCCCTAGTTGTATTAAGATAACCTCTACTATAGTACCATAAGCATCCACATGTATGTGGAATGACTTCTTTCAATTGGGAAAAACTAAAATTGATGTTGTTAATAACCATTGATTGAGATAAATAAATGTTATTTAGAATTCTTATGTCAAATCAAACTTTATATCCTTTCACAACAACTCTTATATCTACATAGATATGGCTACATATCCTTTTATGATTTTTTTATGGTATCCTATATGACCTAGAAATGTGCACACTTATATATAGTTAGTTACAATTGGCATCCCCACTACTACAACAATATTAGCTTGGTCAACCAATATTCCACCACTACATATAACATGGCCCATATGAACACCAAAAGGTGTGAAAATAAATCACTTATTTAAATTTATAACAATGAGTAGATTTCAACACCATTCTAATATTAATCATAGTTTTGATAGATGTTATTTAAACAAGGAAAAGAAGGCCTAGTCATCCAAATATACTTCTAAAAAATCATGAAAGAAGTCTTTAAATTAAGTTACTATAAATCTAGATAAAACTATTGGTGTATTATTCAAACCAAATGGAAATACCTTATAAGTGAATGACCCCTATTCTATTGTAAAGGTTATCTTAGTTTGGTCTTCTTCTACAATTAGAATATGATGGTGACCACTAAATCCATTTGTGAATGAGTATACCTCATGATATATGAAAATATGAAGGAATTAATCTATGAATGGTATTGGAAATGAATTATTGATGTAGTGTTATTGAATTCATGGTAGTTTCTAAAAACCAAAATCTCACTAGAATTATTTAGTTCTATCACTATGGGACTCACCTAGTCTGCTTTTTCAATTGGGTAAATGATTCTAGATTCTTATATTTAATATAATTTATTATTTACTTTTATATTTAATTTTGGGTTTATCTTGTACATGTGATTTTTAATGGGTTATTCTAACTCTTTCAAGTCTATGAGAATCTCTCCCAATGATGGAACTATACATTTTATATTAGAGAATTGGTTCAAAAAACATTTTGATAGTCTCATAGTAGTTAGAATAACCTAAAGATACATTATTATCCTTAGTAATATCCCATAATCATAAGTTTAAGAAATAACTTCATTTGAATGTTATCTTCAATATTTTTTAGTGTTTCTTGATACACTATGTTTGATCCACTGGGTAGACCCTATTAAATAATATGTTCCCCTTCCTAATTCAAAATGTTTATGTCATGTAGTTTTTCCTCTTCAACTTTTTTTATTCTTTGGGCTACTATTGGTTCATCTTCCCATTCTATTTAAAATAAGCCTTATAAATCCATATCTCCATAACTATCACTAGAGTTTTTTAGCTCATTTGTTATTATATTAAGAAGCTTAATAACATATTTTTCTTAATGAATAGCCTTATAATTGTGAATTGATAGATTCAAATCATGATCTACTTCCAATTTTCTACTCATCCATGACATATAAATATTTTAATTTTTTAAAATGCATTTTTCATCAATGCATTATCATCCTCAAACACAAAAGTTTGAATGAATCAATGATGTACTTGTTCCCAATTTTTGGTCTCTCTCTTACACTCCTGATGCATGTACTAGGATATTGGTAGTGATGTTATTATGTGACTAAATATGTGTACCCAATACCTTGTCTCCACTCCTTATGTAGGCCATATATATATGCATTGATGAATGTGTAGCTCAAGATATTGGCCTTATTTAAACAATGTCCATTTTGATTTCATATTAGGTGATTACTAAAACCATGCACACAAAAAATCACATGTTTCCTCCTAATCTATCTCTAGATCTCTATGTACCACCCACCAAGTCATAATATTTCCTTTCAGTGCATAGTTAAGTGTGTTGACTCTTTGATCTATCTCTGGGACATGGTATTCAAACCTTAAAATGAGTGTATTAATATATATCGTCACATATTATTGACATAATTACCATTTAATGGTGAACACCATGCATAAAGGTCATATCTCATGATCTCCCCTAGCCCAGTTCAATATATGGGTGTCTAAATCACCACTTATGAAAGATTTTATTTGCCAAGGTAAAACACCCTCAAGATTAGGCTATGTATATTCCATTATTGTTACACCTATATTATATAAGAAATACACCTCTTACTTAGTAGGATATCACATTGTTGGAGAGGTACAACCTTCAAGTTGACATTAGGGCATTGGAGATTTTTTTATCATTGGATTATAAAACGGTTGATTTATTGTCTGAATTTACTCCATATGTGTGTTTAAAACTAAAACTCAATAGCTCAGAGTGAATTATTTTGTGTATTTATCCCCAATTTTACCTAATTATTACCTTCATAGGCATACAGTGACTCTGGTTCATTTAAAATAATATAAGGCTTCTACTATAATTTATTCAAATGAATGAGAACTTTTTTCTCTCCCTAACAATCCTCTAGTTGGTTTAGCATTATATTAATATCCATTTGACCATCTTAAGCTCATTTATTACCAATTAAGGTAGGGTAATAGGTATCAACTATCTTAATGTCAATAAAATCAAAATCACCACATAAACTTAGTTTAACCACTCTAATTTACACATCCTCAAGGTGATCAATTGGTTATAACTACATATATCCTATGAGTTTGAGGGTGATAGCATTATAGATCAATTTTGGCCTACCAATAATTTCCCATGTAGATCTCATGATCATATTAATTGTCCTCTTGAAGTGAAATAATGCTTTAGCGATTTCATATCCTTAAATCTCAATGTCTATTCTTGATTTTAAATCTTATGGTTTCTGTTTTTAACATACTTGAATACCTTATCGATATGCAGTTGTCCCATCTATGTACATTCTAAAATATTATGTAACATAGTTGTAATATTCTATGAGATATCTTCATTATGTAGTGTGTTCAGCAATTGTAAAAAAAATTATGATTATTATCACCACACCTTTCTTCATGATCCATACAATTTGGGCATATATTTATGCATATATGGTTATGGTGTCTCCTTATTACACATCCTATTGTTTTATTTCTTGGATTACCTATGTATCTTGATACATCAAGATATTAGCTGCCATAGGATCAGGATATTTTTCCCATTTCAGCTCTTTATTCCTTAATCCTATGACATATCTAATGTAGGCAGTCATTTCTCTCTGCATTGTTACCTATTAAAATCTTGTATAAATGCATTTTATATACATTGTGAATTAATCATGTTCATGTTCCACCCTATTTTTTCTTTTCTTCGATTATCCAACACTAGGGAATATTCATTTTAATGATAGCTTTACACTATACAACACATGTTGTATACTTATCTTTACATGCTAGTATGATAATTTCATGCAAAATTATTTTACTCACCACACAAAATTCATTAGATGGGATTGAAATATTGTCTCTTATCATTTTTGTGACCAATTTAAAAACCTCTTTAGTATCCCCATCTTAATCCTTCTCTATATCATCTTTTATTATTTTAAAATCCTCAATCATGTGATTGTTATCCACCAAATATTCCTTATTTTTATCAATGTGCATTATATCCACTGTATTTATGTTTTGGTTAAGAAAGACACCAATTTTATTGATGTTTTTGTGTGCTTGAGTTACTACATGAAGATTGGTATTGTTAATATGGTGATGATGTGTCCAACCAACTAGACCTTGGGGTTGATATTGATATTGAGGTAATGAGGGTAGCCTTGTGGAACTACCTTATGTCACACTCATGATTTTTACCTCCAGGTATGGGATCCCTTCCTTCACAGTGGGTACTTATTGTGTTATAATTACAAATATATTCTTACTAATATATTCCATTAATTCATGTAAGGCTTGACAACACTTTTCATCATGGTTAGTTGAATTACAAAACTTACAGTATAAAATCTAATACTTTTTTATGTAATTTTTTAGTATATGGAATTTGTAAACTGCATTCCCTACAAATGTATAGAGTTTTCAAAATTTTACCTTTAGCTTTGGACAATCATTCCTATGATTTCCCTCTCATCCACAATCCACACACCATAAACCTAGTTTAGATTTATCAATTTTGTGCATCTCATCATTTTTATTCATTAAAGAATCTATATTCAATTTTAATTTGGATCCACTTACTGAAGCATCTACATAATATTCAATTTTTTATACTCTTAATGTATCAGATCAAGCATTATCCTTTATTATGAACTGAGACTATGGAATATCAAATCTAATTCATGAGTACAATCCTTTTATGAACCATGCAACTTTATCCTTATTATCCATGACAAAATCAATTTTATTTATTAGACTTATGAATCTTTGATCATATTCCCAAATATATTATCCATTATGCTACCTAATCTCCTTTAGCTCTTGAATACTTTGGATTACACACTTCTTAATTTTTTATTTTTTCACTAACTATATTTTAACTTTCAATAGATATATTTTATTTACATATCTATTAAAATTAAATTCCAAAGTGTGACCTGATAAAGCTCCTAAGAGCTCACACTTATTCATATTATTGGTAGTTATTCCCCTAACCTACCACTTCATGTCATAGGTTAAGACATATTTCTTAGGGTATGTAGACCTAACATGTGGTGTCGATAGAATAAACATTCATGGATTGTAAATCATATTTGTGTTAATTATAAGTGCTAACATTGGCTACTACTATGAACTTATGACTACAATTATAGGTTGTTACACATTGGTCACTATGATTATAGGCTTATGTTCACTTTAATGGTGTTTTAAAATTGGATTCAAAATGAAATCTAACTTATTCCAACCTATTCTTATCAAAAAAATTATGTCTTTGCACAAAGATTTCAAAATTATATATGAATAACTTAAACAAACTTCATTCCATCCCTTCTTTCTCTCTTGGTGTTTTAACTAAAAAATGGAATGGGGGGATGTAAATTATAGAAATGAAGTATATATATCCTTGGATTATTCCAACTATAATATTTAACTTGTCATATTTCTAATCTTTTTCATAACCTCTTCCCATGAATATTATTCTAATAATCTAAGAAATTTTAACTCTTAACTATGAACTACTTCTATCTTTTAACCACCCTAATTTTATTCTACTTTTTTGTTATTCCTTAATCTGCTTCATATCCTTCCTACTCACAACTTTATCTCATTTATCCTTGGTCACTTTTCCTTCACAATTTACATCTAATCTACTCCCTTCACCTTTAAAATCATCTCTATGGGCTCCCCTTTCTTAAACATATTATATCCTATTATTACTCCTAATCATAGTTAATTTTACATTATTCTATTTTTTCCATCTCATCTACTATCACAATTATCTTTCTAATCATATAATCTCCTTCACTATGGCTCTTTTCATCCTCCATTATTTTAGGTTTAGGTTCAAGTTTCTCTAATTGAGTCCACATAATTCACTCCTACATTACATGTACCCCCATAAACTAGAACCAACTACTCCATATTGGTAGGAGTTGGCACCATGGCCTTTTCCACAAACAACATCTTATTTAAAGTAGGTAGTCACTAAAGGAACTTCCTTAAGATTCCCATGACAAATCGATCATGTGAAATTTTAAAATCTAAATGTCCTTGAAAAAAATTAGTAATAAAGAAGTAATTAAATAAAAAAATGAGAGAGAATTGCATGTCAATTTAAGCCCTAAAAAATATTACATCATAAAATCATACTAATATTGGAATAGATAGGTGATGGAGACCATTATACTTTAATTAATCACCATGTTTGTATGATTCATTAAATTAATTCACCACTAGTAAATGGGATATATTCCATATTTTAAAATTAAATTGAATTAACCTTTGAATTGATATCTAGAGATCCATATCAACTAAAATCAATAAAATTTGGATTTAAACATAGAGCTTAGTATAAATGACAATAGAGGATAAGAACCATGAACCTGGTCCCTTAATGTTCTACTTTGGGACTAGACAAGATTTGAATGATATAAAGTTAGATTGTGTTGATCTAAATAATACATTCAAACATTAAATGACCATATGAATATAGGTTGAGTCAATTTAACCATACAATGACATGGATAATATTACTCTTGGTGAGAGAATTTTTAAAGATGACCTACTTTAAATAAAATTTGTCAAACCTCATAAAGTGATGACCAAGCCTAATATACTTCTCTAGGTTGACTTAGTCTATAATTTATTTACAATAGGGACATATAATGTACATTTTCCATTAAACAATACTATGTAACCATTAGCATATGTGGTTATTGTAGCCTTTGAAAAGTACTATGTACTTCTATAACAAGAGATTCCTTTAAACCATAAAATAGTTAATAAATGGTTCAATTTAAATAATGTTAGTGGTACTTTAATAAAATGGGATAAGAATCCTAATAAGTTTACCATGAAAAATAATATCTCAATTATCTAATTCATAACTAGTAAAAATTTATATGGCTCTATTGAAATGAATTCATTGAGCTCCATCTATTGCCCATGAAAATGATGCTTGGGTCCCATTATTATCCATAATTCATGAAGACTATGGAATTACCCTATTGAGTGAGGTCAAAATTAAAATATAAGAGGGTCATGAATGATTGGATATATAGTAACTTTTACATGCTCTCATATTTGGTAAATGTTATTTTTGGGACTGTCATATCTATCAAGTGTTTTTTATAAGACCAGTGGAAAGAAAATAATATATAATGACATTTACCACCTCCACATCCACAAGTACATGTATCATATTCATAGGATAATAAAAACCTTATATTCCATGGTTTAAGAAGATATATATGGGAAATTAATGCAAGGAGTGTCCAAAAAAGATCAAAATATCACTCAAGACATTGGGAAACTATTGGTTCTATCTTGATCACAAAATTATTATAATTGAGGGTATATTCATGGACCATTCTTATCTTTCCAATATTATGGCAGAAAAATTATTTGAGTTTGATATAGATCGTCAAATATATAATAGTGTGGATGATAACTTGAAGATGGTCAAATTGGTGAAATATCATAAGAAAGCCATAAAGATTGGGAGAATTAATTCCATAATTTGGAAAATTTGGATAAGACTTTAAAACACATAGGTTTTTAAAATTTAGACTAAATGATTTCATGTTCTTAGACACATGGATTGTAATAATGTAATAATATATATGTTCCAAATATAATTCAAGAAAGACTATAGATATTATGAGTGTGAACATGATTCTATATTTTTTAATCGTAATGATGACTTTAAAGTCTATACAAGGATGAGAAATGATGAGATTTATGTAAGTATTTATAATATGATCCAATATGATCCATCCATTATAAGGCACAATGTAACTAGGATAGAACAATATTTCAAGGGTAAGGACCTTGAACAAGTTGAGTTACCTCTGGAATAATAAGACATAAAAGAGGAAATAAATAAACAACTGAATACAAAGGTATTCAAAAACATCCCAAGATAAAAATATGTTGAACCTCATGATCTCTCCATTGACATAGAGAAACCCTTAGTTATAGATTTAAAGTTTTATTCACTCTAATAGTTATGATAGGCTCACCATATTAGTCCCTGGTGGTTATTAGTTCACCTTCTCCTCATCTAGTACACATTATAGCCACTCCTCTTGTGGTAACTTATATAAGGAGGAATTTACAAACTCATAAGGTCATATAAGAATAAGAGAGAACACCCATTTATTTACATGCATCACTATGGATAACCTAATAAGACACAAAGGATGGATATATATAAGATTACATGTTTGAACAGCCCCTATATTAATATTTAGGATAGTGAAACCTAGAGGAAAGTTATGGTGATAATCCAAAAGGATAAACTAAATTTTATGATTTCCAAAAATTACCTACACATGGAACCTCTAGTGCTCATATCTAAATCCCCCCTCCTATTCATAATTAAGAGTGAGATATTGCATATGTATAAGGTAAAAATTTTGTTATTTCTTAATAATAAATAATATAAGGTACTCCTAGTGCTTAAAATACTAAAAAAAATAGAATAAGTACCAATTAGAATGAAGTGAACATATAATTTTGACAATAGGTAATAGTCTAAACAAGAATATCCTTTGCCTACCACTGCCACTTCTACCATATATTTAGGTGTTCAGCCTATGGTTAGCTCAATGACTACTACACATGACCCAACATGGTTCACTACTTCCCCTAGGTCTCATGTTGTCTCAACTACTTATATTGTCCCTACCATTACTATAACTTAATTATATTCCACCTATATTACTACCACTAATGTTCCTACTCCTACAAGTAGTAAAAGTTCAAATTTTCTAATTATCTCTATTTCTCCTAATAATCCCATGAATATCACATATACATCAATTGAATAATTAATGAGGAATATAACCTATTAGCCAAAACAAATATGTTATGTCATAATATTTATAAAAATTCTATTTATACGTATTTAACTTTGTTGATAGCCTTTTATAGGTATTATTTTGTTCAAATCTGGTCTTGCCCTTAGTGAGGAGTGTTGTTTTTATTAATAGTGATAAATATCTTCTTGGGTGGTCTAGTAAAAATGAGATGTCATAACACTCAGTTGTTGAACTAGTATTCATGGCTTGATCTTTTATGAGGTGTTTAGCATAGTTAAAGGTAATTTCTCAAAATTTAAGGTAATTGTCATAGTTGTCTTGTTCTTATCTAGACATCTCAAGTGTCAAACCCATATGTTTCAAGTTAGTTTAGAAGTCAAGGAGATTTTTTTGTGTCATGTAACTATTATAGCCAAAAATTTTACCCTTGGATAAGGTTTTTAAGACCTCTCCAAATTTGGTTAAACATGATATTGCCCCTAGACCTGTGGGTTGTCTATAACATGGGTAAACCTCTAGATTGAAGGGCTAGTTCCCCTTGATGAATAACTTAGGCTCACTTTCACTAGTATATAACTTGATTGTTTTCAAAAGGGATTAAATAAATAAAATAAACATAACTACAATGGTGATGCAACAAAATTTGTTGATCACTACCACACATTGCATAATACACTAAGACTTACAAGACAACATAGACATACACACATCCTAGAATGAACTTATTACATCAATTATTTGTATTAGAATAAGGAATTTTAAGGATAAGATGGAATAATAATTACACTTAAAAACCCACAAGATCCCCCTGATGACACCAACTACAACCTAAAATAGAGAAACAACCACATGATGCAAGATAAATAGGACACAAACAATGTGAAATACATCTACACTTGATAAGATCAACCATTTAGAGATTTATCACTTCATATAATCATATAATGAGTTAAAAAATAAGTTTTTTATTGATAATAGGTATAATAAATGAGTAAGGATTAACCATACCCAGTTTGAGGGTACATTTCAAGCCAAAAGTGGTTGTTTATATAGAGAAAGTGAAAGAGAAAAGGGGTGTAGGATAGAGAAGGCATATAATTGTCATGTAAGTTAAATTAATAAGAGGAGTTATGTAATATATTAAATAGGCCATATATGCCATGTGTTTCTCATATTCAAATTTTCCATCTCTCTAAGTAGTGTGGGAGGTTGAAATGCATGCTTGACACCTTGACTAGCTTCTTGAAACTCTCCTTCTTCTTGACATGTTGAAGGACAAGTGACCTTATTTATGGTAAAATAATTTTATTATGCCTATTTTATCTTATATTTACACATTTAAACTAATATCAATATGTTCTCTTTGATATACCACCTCATTCTCTTGCAAGGTGTTTAGAAGGTTCTTCATATCCTTAGGCCTATTTTGCACACAAGTGTCAAAACTTGGTTTTAGTTATTATATCTCACCAAAACTTCATGGATGGAATACTTATATCATATTAAACCTGAAAAAAAAATTAGGCCTAAAACTATCCCATATTGGTCACTCTCTACTAAAAGCCTTAATTAGGCCTCATTCTGTGTAGCCTAATTTTCTATTATTTTCCTTATGTGGGAGTTTTATGAATTATATTGATTAAAAAAGGAATATTATAGGACCTTATATCATCTATATTTTCATTTCAAATTTCATGAGCTGAATCCAAGTGGACGTCTACTTGTTTTGCCTATCTCTTGTATCAATTAGGCCTAATTAAGGCTTTAGGCCTAGAAAGTGAATTTTGGTTCTAAACTCATTTTGTACTTTATAAACCTCTATAAAGTGTGTTATTAACTTTAAATATGACAATAAAAACCTCTATGTCAATTTTTAGATTTTATAAATTGTGCTTATAGACAAACCATGAAATGGAAAAAAAAGCCCTTCAACAAGCCTATTCAGACTACCTTGTAAAATGGAGTTTATTTGGTCACTTTCATGGGTTCTTGAGTAATTTTATTGCTTTTATTAGATAAATTAAATCCTATATTACATCCTCTAATTATTGGAATGTATTTATTTCTCCAAAATCCTTGAAAAACACCAAAAAACACACAAAACAAGGGATTTTTGGAAATCTATACAATAGTCAGTATAGCTCAAGTACATGTGAAGAACCTCCTTATAGTAATCAATAACATCCAAGATGTTTTAGGAAAAAATTGTGGACTTTCATGTGTTTTTGAAGTCCATCTCTACAAACTGGTCATTATAGCCCTCCTAGGTAGCCTAAACGTACTTTGAACTCTTAGCGATGATTCATAACATTTGACATATGATTCCTCCAAAAAAATTCACAAAATTCAAGTATATTAGGGTTGATAAATTTCCATAGGATCAAAAGTTCACATGAAAATCCTTTTGACTATACCAAGAAAAAAACTAACCTCTTGGGTGGAAACAAGGCATTCTGTGGGGTTTAAGTATGTTTATAGTCTGTAAGTACTTGTCTGAGTTTGGTTTTGGTCTCAAATGACCTCAATGAGGCCTGTGACATTACTCTTAACCTTTTTCAATATCTCTCTAACCAAAATCCTTAAAAAAATTCTTTGCTTATGCCAATATCTTATGCCTAGTGTTCTTATATCAAGTTAATAATCATACCCTAGTAGATTATTTTAACTTTTTTTCCCATTGTCAGATGTCTAAGAACTCATGAAAGTGTTTGTGCATGTACTTCACATCATCTTTTAAAGTTTTCAATTTCATCTTAGCTCACCTCCATCTATTTTAAATCATCTACACTTGCACTAAAGTTGTGCCATTTTAGCCTATGGGGTTTTGAGCTATTAAAAAGTAGTATGGTCTATTAGAGATTGTTAATAAAGACAATAAAACCAATACAATGAAAAATTTAAAAAATTTAAATCTCATAAGGGTCCCAAAATTTTTCTAAAATCTTATCCCCCAACTCTACCTCTATGGCATGTACCATTTACTTGAATTTGGCATTCACTATCTTATGAAGGGAGTGATGGAGAAGAGGAGTGATTTTTTACAACTTTTGGATCTGAAACATTTTTCCAAGATTTTTTATATCTTTTAGGATATTAAATGACACCTTTTTAATGTTTTCACCTACCCAATTAGCTTCCATAAGTATGTACAACTGCTCTTAACTCCTCAAACAAGTGTTAAACATCAAGAATATAACTTTCTATGATCCTTCTGATAGGTGTGATATTTAATTAATTATGAGTATCCTTTTTAATTTTTATTTTATGTATTTTAAAGTTATTAAACTTTGATAAACATCAATGTTAGCCAAAAAAACACATTTTCACTTATTTTTAACACCTTAAATTTAGTAGTAGCATTTTTCACTCATTTTCACTTAGGTGCCACTATAAGAGTGATGCCTAGAATGGTTGTGACAATGTATACCATAGGGTAGATGAGGTAATCTATCATCTATTTTGAGATGCCTTGGAGGATAAGTAAAAATCTAAGCCATTACATAAGGAGCACCTCCCTAGTGGGAGAGCAGGTCCTAAAGATGTCCAAGCTCCATATAAACTTTATTGGCTTGGACTTGAATCTACAAAAGAACATTAGAGATGATAGAGTAATTATGCAAAGTATAAACATTACAATCAACAATATAATTATTAAACATATAATTATTTATTTATTTTAAAAATATAGAAGAAAATCTCCACTCTAAAAGTATGTTAGGATTATGTGTATTTGAAAGATATCATGGGTTTATCTTCAAGGAGGATGTGTTACCAAAGGATTCCATAGTGTGGCTGAGGAATATTACTACCTCACTTGTGATGCTATATGGATGGGGCTCATAGACATAGCCCCATAAGGAACTAAATTATGTACCAAATGGATTATGTAGGCCATTAGGGGATAATAAGCTTTAAAGGTGTTGTTTATACATTGTATCTCCTCAAACCTACCTAAGGTTAAGAAGGCCTAGAAAGGGCTTAGCTTCCTTAATCTTCTCTTCATTCAGTATCCCATCCAAATCATAGGGTCCTCTATGTCCAAAAGCATTTGGAAGGCCTAGGAAAATATTAAGATATGGTTGCTTTATAATGGATCTATTTTTTATAATGGGCTCTCTACTAACTCCCATTCTATCTATTGGTTTCCTATCTTATCTCATATTAAAGTGCCCCCGGTAGAAGTCCCCCTTGGGTTAATGCTTTTAAGATTTACTAAAAATGAATTCATACCATCTGAGATATATTCTACAGGTGTTCTCACTCCTAGTTATCTTGGGAGGAGGCAAAATATTAATTTTAGTTAGCCAATGTGGACTAGGAGTCCTACCAGGGGATCCTTAATGTCATGCCAACTTCCATGATCCAAAAATCTTGATCACCTCTAATCATCCATGGTACAAGAACTATAAATGGTATGTTGAGACCCCTTTTCACAATTATACTCCTCATCTTGGTTATGCATGGCTCACCATCCCCTCGCCCCCCAATTTTCCTATGGTTGACAAGCTTAACACCCCTTAGGAGCTACATTATTCTATTAAAATGTGGAGCTTTCACTTCAACCTTTTTTGGGGGCCTTGTTTGGAGCCCAAGATTGTTCATTTTTCTTGGTGTATACTACATCAAGGCCTACCTATTGGTATAAGACTCATCCATATTGGAGTCCATTAATTTACTTTCCCTTTCTGTGGCCACCTTGAGGCACTTTCTCATCTTTTTTGGTATTGTTCCAAAGCTCAAAGGTTCTAGACTTGGATCCATCATCTTTTCAGACCTTTCCAACCCAAATTATTCCTTTGGTAGCACATCTTCCTTAGAGATAAACCCATGATTTCCTTAAAATACACATAAGTCTAGCATACTTTTAGATTGGAGATTCTCTTTTGGCTTTGTAAAGATAGAAATAATTTTGTGTTTAATAATGCTTTAGTTGATTGTAATGTTTTTTTATTTGCACAAGCCCTCTATCATCTCTAATGTGTTTTTGAAGATTCAAGTCCAAGCCAATAAAATGGCTATGAAGCTTGAACATATTTAGGACCTCCTCTCCCACTAGGGAGATGATCCCTATGTAGTGGCTAAGGTTCTACCTTCTACACCTAAGAATCCTAGACTGGATGATAGAGTGCCTTGGCCACCTCATGGTGGGCATCTTCATAGATATTCTAGGCATTACTCTCATAATATCACCCCATACTATCACATTTCCCCTCTTAGGAAGCAACAAGGGTGGCAGTTGCTACCTCCTTCTCCTACTGGGTAGGATGGTTGGGGTGCTCCTCCT
The DNA here is from genome assembly GCA_037957365.1 of Torreya grandis. Lineage (NCBI taxonomy): Eukaryota > Viridiplantae > Streptophyta > Pinopsida > Cupressales > Taxaceae > Torreya > Torreya grandis. The sequence continues at coordinate 265,527 of JARHVA010006666.1, forward strand.
CCTCTATGCCTAGATGCTTGGGGGTGCCAACTAGAGGCTAATAAATTTTTTCATATAAGTTCCCTAGGCTTTCTCTATCCATTTCACCCACTCAAACACAATTATAAGATGAGGATAGGGACACTGCTCAAGCTACTAGTTAGGAGCCTATCCCATATTGCAATGACTTTCCAAGCTTAGGATAGGGTCTTGAAGATGTGGATCTTATGCCTTTTGGCCTTGCTCTTTCTATATAATATTTATCTTTTTTTTACTTTGTGACTTGCTCCTAGTCTCTACCTAGTGTGACATGGCATGCTTTCATACTACCTTTATTTTTTGTAAATTATTTCTATATTTCTATTTAGTTAATATATGGATATATTTCATCAAAAAAAAAAAAATTACTTAATTAAAAATGATGATAATTTTATTATTTTAATAAATATTTTCTATTGAAATATAAAAAATTAAAAATAACATCATTTTAATTATTTAATATATTCCTAATTTATTTAATTATTTAAAAATAATGATAATTTAATATATTTTTAATTCATTTAATTAATATAAATTTTTAAAAATATGATAATTTAATGTCATAATATATTTTTGATGTATTTAATAAAAAATTAAAAATAATTTAAAATATTGGTAAAAAATGGATAATTGTTCTTGTAACACATTTGTTTATTTTAAAATAATAAGTTTGATTATTTATTTTATATATTATTTAGTTTAATTGTATAATTTATTATTTCCATCATTTAATTCCATTTGACCACATTTATTTGAACCATTTTGTCAAAAAAGTATGCCTTGTGTATGGTATGTGTATAATTCCACATTTTTCATACATGTTTATTAAGGTGTAATACAAAATATATTTTATTTTAATTATGATTTAATGTATGAGCATAAATTTATATATAAACCTTGATTCATGTAAGTTTAAAAACCTCTAATTTAATATTTTTGTAAAATATAGAATTGATAAGAAGTTTTTGATAATACACATCACATAAGACCTAAAAAAGACATTCCCTATCAAAAAATTGTAGCACATAGAACCTTAAAAATATATAATTATGATTTTTTATCTAAAATCAATTAAATATTACCATTCATGGTTTATTATCTTATAATACTTGATATCATGTAACAAAAGAGTAAATATCTACATGCATGATAACTAAAAGCTATCAAAACTCTAAAGTATATTTCATAAATGTCCTAATAACCATCCAATCCATCTTATAATAAAAATTACAAAGTAATATTCATTTACATATTACAATGATAAAAAAAAATCATTTACATACCCACACATAAATAATTAATTAATTAAAACTAAAAATGTGATTAATGATGATCATTTATCATCATCACCATTATTGTCATTTATTGTGTCCCCAAAATTTGTATTATCTTCATAGGATTAGTGTCATGGGGGATCCTCTTCCTCCTCATCTAGGGGATCATGTTCATATATATATATATATATAGATGAGGAGATATATATATATATATATATATATATATATATATATATATATATATATATATATATATATATATATGAGTTTAGTGATAAAGTGTGATTTAAATCCTTTTTTATTCATATGCATCCTCCTTATCCTCTTTATTTTTCCCCCTCCTCTTCATGACATTCCTGCACTTTATATTCCTCTTCTTTTACACTAGGTTCATTTTTACATGGTTTGTTGAAATAATTACTTTATATTCCACTTCCTCATTTACTTTTGTCCTCTTCCTCTTCATTATATTCATCCACTTTATACTCCTTTTCCCTTAATATGGTATGTAAGAAGTTGATCATTCTTTAAATTCTACAAAGGTACCTGTGACTGAAAAGAGCCATTAATCCAATCTAATTGATTTCACCTAAAAATTATAGTATTACAAATATCTAGATATGAAGTCATAATTGATATTATTTTAATCACCTTATTGACACATCCATATAAATGGAAATTAATATACATTCGGTGCTTAATTTGTTGATCATTCTCTAACTTGTTGGGGATCAACCAAAAATATGATTACACTTATGAAAGCAATAAACCGTGAAATTAAATCAGATAGATAAGTAACTAGAATCAGATAATAGCAAAGAACAAAAGATACAAGAAACCACCCTGAAGACTTGTATTAAACTCTTTACAAAAGGAATACAATTGAAGAAACTTCTTTCTTCCACACCTCTCTCAAATGCACAAGATCTCTCTCTAGATCTCTATCCCTCAAGAGCTCTCTCTCTCAAGTACAATCAACTCCAACAACCTAGATTGATACAACTCTGTACTGTTCTTCAACATTCACATACTATGAACTACTACAATAACCACACTAAGCTAAGAAGATCTAATTCTACATATAGAATTAGGAGATTTGAGCATGCACTTATAACCAATAGTTAAGCCTCTTGAACAAGGGCTCTAAAAACAATCTTACTAATAATAGAGACGTGAACTTAAGACTAAGACTTAAACTCATCATGTAAACACTCGATTTTGTCCTCAAAAATAGCATTCTGGATGCACAGGTAACCGACATCGATTCCTGCCTGCTTGCCTGTGACCGACATTGGCCGATCCTCTGCCGACGCTGGCGTCTCTTCAACTACACCTGACCGATGTCGGTTGCTCCTGACTGATGCTGGTGATTGTGTAAACCTGTAACTTTGGTAATGTGCTCATATGTGAAGCTTTTAGGCTCCACACCTTAACAATCTCCCACTTGGAGATAAATAGCTACACCAGTACCTATACAGCAACATCTTCTAGCTCCTCCATCTTCAACTTAATCATGAAGACCAACAGAAGTTGAATGAAGATTCAACTTCTCCTTTGTAACCAGCTTGGTTAACATATCAGCAGGATTTTTGTCTGTATAGATCTTCTCCAGCTTCAACTTGCCATCTTCCAATACCTATCTTATGAAGTGGTACCTTAGTTGTATGTGCTTTGTTCTTGAATGAAAGGCTGAATTCTTAGCTAAATGAATTGCACTCTGACTATCATTGTATAATCTACAACTCCCATGCTCCCTTCCAAGCTCTTCCATGAACTGTGTCATCCATATCATCTCTTTGCTAGCTTTTGTGGCTGCAATATACTCTACTTCTATAGTTGACAAGGCAACAACCTTCTACAACTTTGATATCCAGCTAACCACTGTTCCACCTACAGTGATAACATATCCTATGGTGCTCCTCCTGCCATCCAAATCACCTGCCATATCTGAATCTACATAACCATGTAGAGAAGTATCTAAACCTCCATAGCACAAGTGCCTACTACTGGTTCCTCTCAGATATATGAGGATCCACTGAACTGCTTTCCAATGTTCTTTTCCTAGATCAGCCATATACTTACTTACAACACCCACTGCTTGGGCAACATCCAGTCTAGCACACACCATTGCATACATCAAACTTCCTACTACGAAAGAATATGGAACCTTACTCATGCACTCTACCTCATCATGTGAATTAGGACATTGTTCTTTACTCAACTTAAAATGTCTAGCCAAAGGTGTACTTAGCAGTTTAGCATCCTGCATATTGAACCGTTTCAACACCTTGTCCACATAATCCTCTTGAGACAATATCAACCTATGATTTTTCCTATCTCTCTTAATGCTCATGCCAAGGATTTTCTTTGCTACTCCCAAATCATTCATAGCAAAAGTTTGAGCTAATTTCACCTTAAGCTCAGAGATATCCTACATGTGTGATCTTGCAACTAGCATATCATCTACATACAATAATAGAATAATATATCTACCATTATCCAATCTCTTAAAATACACACAATGGTCAAATTGACACCTGTTGTAGCCATGCTCAGTCATAAACCTGTCAAATTTCAAATACCACTGTCTAGGAGCTTGCTTGAGGCCATACAAGCTTTTCTTCAATCTGCACACTAACTTCTCCTTACCTTTGACCTCAAATACTTCTAGTTGTTCTATGTAAATTTCCTCATCCAAATCTCCATGAAGAAACACTATCTTAACATTTGGCTGCTCAAGATGCAAATCCTCAATAGCAACCAAAGACAGTACAATCCGTATAGAATTCATTTTAACAACAAGAGAAAAAATCTCACCAAAATCAATACCTAGCTTTTGTGCAAATCCTTTAACTACCAATCTGGCATTATATCTCATCTATCCATTCTCACCTTCCTTCAACCTGTAGGTCCATCTGTTCTTCAGTGTTCTCTTACCAGCTAGCAACTCAACCAAATCCCGTGTTTGGTTCTCTCTTAAGGACTCCATCTCCTCAACCATGCCATGCTCCCACTGACTCTTGGACTCCACCTGTATTACTTCTTCAAAAATATTTGGTTCTCCACCATTAGTTAGCAATAAATAGAATAATGAAGGAGAATATCTAATTAGAGGCTTACTTACCCTTTCTGACCTCCTGATGGGTGTCTAAGACTCATTCACAACACGCTGTCCACCCAAATTCTCTGACAGTGACCGACCTCGGTCACCTCCAGACCTGTTGCTAGCTGATGTTGGTTATGTCTGACCGATGTTGGTGCCTATCCTGCTAACATCAGTCTCTGTATGATCGACATTGGTTTCTATTCTGCCAATGCCGATTCCTATCCTACTAACGTCGATCTCTATGTTTTCTTGTAAGTGATTACTTCTTTTTCTCATGAGCTCATTTTGGACCGTCACTTCGTCCAATTCACCATTGCTCTACCCAGATTGATTTAGCTTCTTTAGCTGATCACTATACATCACTTTTTCATTAAAAACAACATCACAGCTCCTAATTATCTTGTTAGTTCCTAGATTCTAAAATCTAAAACCAAAATCATCTTAGCCATAGCTAATAAATGTGCACCTCATAGACTTAACATCCAGCTTCTTTCTATTTTCCTTATCAACGTGCGCAAAGGCTTCACAACCAAAAACTTTGAGAAAAGAGAGATCTACCTTTTTACCTATCCAAGCCTCTTCTAAAATTCCACTATCCAGAGCTATAGAGGGTCCTCTATTAATCAGGTACACTATAGTGTCAACAGCTTCTGCCCAAAACTCTAAGGGCAAACCAACATGCAATCTCATACATCTTACATGCTCCATGATTATTATGTTCATCCTTTTAGCAATTCCATTCTGTTGAGGTGTCCTTGGAACCATCCTTTGCCTATGGATTCCATGCATATAACAATACCAGTTGAACTTATAACTGCAGAACTCTCCACCATTGTCAGATCTCAGGCACTTTAATCTTTTGCCTATTTCATTCTCAACCATAGCTTTCCAAATCTTAAAAGTCTCAAATACATCAGATTTCTTCTTAATACAATAGATCCATACCTTTCTTGTAGCATCATCTATGAACGAAAAAGAGTACTGTGATCCTCTAATAGAAGCTACCTGAGCCAGTCCCCACACGTCTGTGTGAACAAGCTACAACTTATGCTTCTTCTTTGTAGACCCAGTCTTGAGAAAACTAACCCTTTTCTATTTTCCAAATACATAGTGCTCACAAAATTCTAGATCCATGCTTTTCAAATCTGAAAGCTTACCTTTAGACTGAAGAATTAACATCCCCTTCTCACTCATGTGGCCAAGCCTTGAGTGCCATAATTTTGCATCCACATCTGAAGTAGATAATACAGAAGGAGAATTGTTAGTAACACAATTACACAAATAGAGAGTACCTACTCTCTTACCTCTAGCCATAACAAGTGCACCCTTGGTCACCTTCCAAGATTCTGCTGTGAGAGTTACTGTACAACCCTCATCCACTAACTTTCCTGCAGAAATCAAATTTCTCTTCAAGCTAGGAACATGCATCACATCTCTCAACACCCATGTGTTTCCATTCTACATTTTTAGCTGCAGTTTACCTTTCCCAATAATTTTACAAGGCTCATCATCCCCTAGATACACTATTTCAAAATCTCCATGGATATAGTCACAGAAATATTCCCTATTAGGGGTAGCATGAAAAGATGCACCAGAATCTAACACCCAAGATTCTATATTATTATGCAAAGAGAATATTAAAGCATCTTCTGTAATACCTACAACCTTTGCTTCTTTTCCTTCGTGTTGATTTTCCTCCTTAGGCTTTGACCAGCAATCTCTGCTTATGTGCCCCATCTTTCCACAATTCCAGCATTGTGGCTTCCTACCATTTTTGGATTTGGATCTACCTCTCCCCTTAGACTTAGATCTTGATCTCCCTTTCTTGCTCTTCTCTTTTTACCTTTCCCTACTCTCAAAACTTAAAGCATTCCCAGATGTCTCTTCTATGTTTTTCCTGTGAATTTCCTCATTCAAGATAACACTAACAACATCCTCTACATTTAAAATATTTGATGCAAATGCAGTATTGCTAACTGCCATTACTAAGCTATGCCAGCTTTCAGGTAAAGAACATAATATTAAAAGAGCTTTTATTTCATCATCAAATACAATTTTGAAAGAACTTAATTGATTTATAATACCATGGAAATCATTCAGGTGATTAGATACAGATCCACCTTCCTGCATATGGAAATTAAAAAGCTGCTTCATAAGATATACCTTATTAGACGCTGAGGGTTTTTCATACAAATTTGATAAAGTAGTCATCAATTCTACCATTGTTTTTGCCTGTGATAAATTAGATATCACAGTAGATGCTAGACTCAGTCTTATAGACCCCAGAGCCTTTCTATCAAGAACTTCCCATTCTTCATCATCCATGTTTGTGGGCTTCTTTGCAATCCCACCTAACAGTAAGTATAGATCTTTCTAATACAGATAGTCCTCTATCTGCATTCTCCAATGTTGATAGTTTTTGCCATTGAACTTCTCCATTCTTAGTTTACTTTCATTTTCCATTGCTTCTCCCACTCAAACAAAAATCCCTATAAAAACTCCTGTGAGCAACCTGTAATCAATACACACTACACAGATATGAACCACCTGTTAGTGAACCTGATTTTTGATACCAATTATTAGATATCAAAGTCTAAACCTACAACCAAGGCTCTGATACCACTTGTTGGGGATCAACCAACAATATGATTACACTTATGAAAGCAATAAATCATGGAATTAAATCAGATAGATAAGTAACAAGAATCAGATAATAGCAAAGAACAAGAGATACAAGAAACTACCCTGAAAACTTGTATTAAACTCTTTACAAAAGGAATACAATTGAAGAAACTTCTTTCTTCCACACCTCTCTCAGATGCACAAGATCTCTCTCTAGATCTCTATCCCTTAAGAGCTCTCTCTCTCAAGTATAATCAACTCTAACAACCTGGATTGATACAACTCTATATTGTTCTTCAACAATCACATACTATGAACTATTACAATAACCACACTAAGCTAAGAAGATCTAATTCTACATATAGAATTAGGAGACTTGAGCATGCACTTACAACCAATAGTTAAGCCTCTTGAAAAAGGGCTCTAAAAACAATCTTACTAATAATAGAGACGTAAACTTAAGACTAAGACTTAAACTCATCATGCAAACACTCAGTTCTGTCCTTGGAAATAACATTTTGGACGCATAGGTAATCGACGCCGGTTCCTACCTACGCCTGTGACCAACGTCAGCCGATCCTTTACTGACGCCGGTGTCTCTTCAACTGCACCTGACCGACATCGGTCGCTCCTAACCGATGCCGATGACTGTGTAAACCTACAACTTTGGTAATGCACTCATATGTGAAGCTTTTAGGCTCCACACCTTAACATAACTTATGTAAATATACTCGTGAAGGACTAGATATATCAATTTGTATCCACTTAAGTGCACATAAAAACTTTATTACTTACAATATTCATTTATGTATTCATGTTTTAGATTCTCTTAGTGATGTTACATTCACACCCATACTAATGGAAATTACTAGGCATTCTCTAAATAATTAATTGGTTATTATCATAAAATGGAAAATACCTATTAGTCCTAATCCACTTGATCTGCATAGATATATAGGAATCATATGACTCAATTTTCATCATGTAGACTCGTGTGTTCATTTAATTATTCACAATATATGGTTTAGTTTGATAAAGTGAGCCCGTAAAGTTAATTTGATATCCTTCTATATAAAGGGTTATATGTAATGAAATTACCTATGTGTTCACATAATAGAATATTATATCACAGAAATAATAGCATAATATATAGATCCATAATAATAATTAACAATATAATTGAATTATTGATAAATATAACTAAGCCACTTTGAGAGGAAAACCTCCAAAACAATATAATGAGAGCAGAATTCATAATCTAATGATCAAATACTAATCACTACCTCCTATATATACTCTATTTAGACATAGTTATTCCATAGGCCAACCTTAATAATAACATAAAGGAACATGACAAGATAATATAATAGGTGTGTAAGCCACAATTTGGCAACACATATTCCTAGACATGTCATTGGTTAATAGCATAACATGCCCATCCAATTTATGCCAACCTTACTAAGAACATAGATAAATATGAGAAGATAATATAATAAGTATGTAAGCCACAACTCAGCCACACATATTCTTAGACATGTCATAAGTTAATAACATAGAATTCCCCTCAAATTTATAACAATGTTGTATTCAATTTTGAATCAACCCTCAGATGTTGTAGAAATGATGCATCCTCCCATGTTTCATCTTCATAATGCAAATACTTCCATTTGATCAAATACTCCTTAATCACTCTAGTCCATACTTATTTAGTGTGTGTTTGAAGAATCTCTTCAATATCCATAATAACACTATATTACTCATATAATTTAGGTAACTTAGTTTGATTATAAACTTTGTTTACAATCACCTTCTTTGGGAAAGATACATGGAATAATATATGCATGCAAGTGGACTAGGGGAATTCCATACTATAGGCAACACTACTGATTTTTTACAAGATCTAATAAGGTCCATAATTCTTAAGATGTAACTTGTTATCATTTTTTTCTTTAGATACATCTAGTTATATGTATGTAATCATACACACACTAAATCATCTATGTCAAAATTTCACTCACTGTGATGTTCATATGTTTATTGCTACATTTGATTTTCTCTCATGATAAAAAAATCACCAACTAGTGAGTGGATACTATTTATGGTGAATGTGTTCCTTAAAAAATCAAACCTTGGGATGTACCTATTATAGTCTCAATATGTAACCTTGGAGGGATTCTTTAGGCCCCTTCTAATTGAGCTACATAATGGGAACAACCCCAAGATATGGGTCACCTATGGTGGGGTTAGACCTTTGGAGAAGGATATATTCCTATTGATGCTCACCTAAAATAATGCTTCATAGGTAAAAGGGTTAGAAATAGGATAAGGGCTCATAAAAAGTCTAAAAATGTGATGCACCAAATTTAGATGGATACTCATATAAGTTTGATCACACATTAGATCAGTAAAAGATAACTATGGATTACTCAATCTCATGATATCACTAGTTTCATAAATATTTCATAAAAGGGGTTTTGAGTAGAACACTAATCTAGACCTAAAAGTTAACTTTAAAACACCTTCAAAGAGGCAAGAAGAAGGATAGTAAACTAAGAATAATATCCTTCATAGATTCACCATACACAAGTATACTAAGCACTAATTGAAGACAAGAGATAGGCAAAGATTTGATCCTATTACTTCAAAAAAAATTTATTACAATATTTTGATAGGGTTTAACCATATAAAATGAGAACACCTTTGAAAGAGTCTCAATGAGTATCCTCATCCCAAAAATAATGAAATATTATAAGACCTAAGAACCCCCATCATGGGAATGAGACCAAGATATATAGGAGGGAGAGAGGGGGAGAGAGAGAGAGAGGGGGGAGAGAGAGAGAGAGGGAGAGAGAGAGAGAGAGAGAGAGAGAGAGAGAGAGAGAGAGAGAGAGAGAGAGAGAGAGAGAGAGAGAGAGAGAGAGAGAGAGAGAATGTGGGAAAACACCATTTTAGAGGGAACACACCAACCTAGGTCATTAATTAAACTTGAGATACCACCCTCCTTATCTAATGAGATAATTTACATTTTTTTATCAACAAAGACACAACACATGGCTTGTGAAGTTTAAAAGTCCCATAATGACCTAAGAATGCATTGAATTCCCCTAGATATAATTCCAAACACTAAACCTTTTCTTTGATCCTTCATACCATCTCTCATTTAATGAAAAAACTTCATGTTCATGGGTTTGATAGAAACATGGATCTATGCATTTTAGGTGGTTGTTTTTAAAAATATGGCCATGTTGAAGGACAAGGGGTTTCTTCAATAATTACAGAGAACTACCTTAGATAAAATCTAGCCTAGATCCTTTCTATAGATGGAAAATCAATATCTTTTTCCCTTTTTCCTATAGTCACATATATAAATGTAAAATTATAGACTACATATCCCTTTTTTATCTCTATTAGGTCCAAACGATCTTTTTTTCCTTTGATCATCTATATAAATTGAGGGCTCATTATGTATAGGTCTCTTTTAAAGAATGGAAGACAAATTCATAGAATGGACCCTATATGCTACAAACCTTTGAACCAAAGATATATATTTGGCCTTAATGGCATAAATTTATATTATTTATACCTAAATACATGTTTATGTCCTTTTAATGGTGAAATAATGAGTTTTAATGGTAGAAAAATGACCCTACAAGACCTATGTTTGCTTCTATCAGGAAATTGGTTCTTGGGTTTGACCTTGTCTATCAAAAAATGGCTTGGGCTAATCAAAATGTTCCAACCTACCTTTTTCCCATTAGCCTCATATATCCTTATTAAATTATTGACTTTTATCTCACCATGGAATCAATTTGTACAAATGAACATGGTTCATTGATTTTTTGTTGACTTGAACATGTTTATGCCACTTGTTAGTCATGCATTGATCTCAAGATTTTATTATTAGTCTATTTCCTTATGTGCTTATACCACATACTATCCTATAATCTCCTTTACCTTTTAAAATACTCGTGAATTATTGGATCAATTTTTATGAATCAACATTTATCATTAGATATGCAAGGACCCACTATTTATACTCAAATGACTAATTCATAGGACCAAACTTTGATGTCTGCATGAATGTAATTGATGTTTTGATGATCATCATTAAGATTTTTGAACCCTTATGACTATTTTTTATGTCTTAAATTTAATGTATGTGAATGTGTAATTTAACATCTACATAACCATCATTGATATCTATGTGACCATCAAAATTTAGGCCTCAATAATTAATTGTCTGAGCTTTATTTTTACATTTGCGTAAACATCCCATTCTATAGGTTCAACTTTGAACACTTAGATCTTGAGCTATAAAGAATTCACATACATGAAACTTGTATATCATGTTCTTGGCATGGATAACTCCATATCACTATATTATTTGTGATGATTTCTAAATGGACTTATAAAATACATAAGTGAACTGGTCCATTTGTTCTTACATGATTTCATGGTGATGGTGTGGCTCACTTAGGCTTATGCTTGACCTTTTGTATGAATTTATAAAGATAGAATGAGTTATTCAAGCTTGTTTAAAGCCTACCTCATGCTGTTGAATGTTATGACCACCATGGAGATGCATTTTCCTAAATTTAGACAAACTACACTTTAAGTGAAATTAAAGTGTTTCAAAATATTTTCAAGTTACATGATTTATTTGATCCACCCATTCCATCTAGAACATATATTCATCTTCTCATCCATTAATAACCTGATCTTTCTAGGCACAAGATTAGTATGTGGGGCCAATAGTACACTTAGAAAATAGACCCATATCCTTGATAACACTTCATATGACTTACTGGAATAAGAATCCTTGCATAAACATGAGAGGATATGGAGAAGAAAGGATATGATATTATGACTTTGCATCACCATATATCACTTTACACACTTAGATAAGTATTCATAAACTCAAAACCAAACTTGAATTGATGTTTAAAGGAAAAATACAATGTCATTCCAATAGGGCTAAATTCACCATACATGAAGTGGAATTAGATTACAAAGGCCAAAATGGAAGCCACTTATAGAAATTATTCACCATATGATTGTCATTGATGTCAAAAGGGGCATTATTTATGTCATTGATGATAAAGGATTAGGTAAGATTAATGGAGAGAAGAGCATGTTTTATAATTGCATAGTGAAAATTTGTCATACTTTTATAGAGACAATTTTGGGAAGATTGAAAAGTAATTAATTGAAGATCTATTATGGGTTTTTCAAGAACATCTTAAATATATGGTCCATAGGTTTAGTTGAGAATAAATGAGATAAAAATTGATTTATCTTTGCTCTCAAACATTACAAGGTTTATCACTTAAACCCTAAGAGTCTAATCCATGGCATTCTTATGCATGTTCTATTTTTATGTTAACTAGATATAGATGGGAATTGGTTACTTAAGTCTTCCTTATCATTGTACAACTAGCCCCTTTGATCTCACAATTACTAGCTTGATAAATGTTCTAAGAATTTATATTTCCTAAGTCCTCAACTTAAGATTTATCCTAGGTTGTTCAAAGGTTAGTGCTTAATCATATGTTAAAGATCCAATAAATCATAACAAAGTCAATTTATCAAAGGCACATCTGATAAAATGTGCTAGTGATAATTGTTACAATCATGGAACTTGCACAGTAAATTTATGGATTAGTTTAAAGTTAAATAGTCAAATATTAATGTGAAGATTCCAAGTGTCTTAATAGATATAATTAATAGAAAAGGTCTAGAAGGAACACAAGGATACCCAGTGTCATATTCATAGGATATTTTCAAAGATAAAGTTCAAGATTTTCAGAAGATCGAATGGTGAGTGTATGATTAAATAATACATATCTAATAGAGCAATTAGACTCAATGAGATTAATAGCTTGATGTTTATTGACATAGACGTGAGTTAAAGATCAAGGTAGTTTGAAAGATTGCCTGAGTGTATTAATTTTAAATAATTAGAACATAATGAGATGATGTAAATAGGTGGATGTTTAACATTAGATAGAGGTAAAGTTCATGATACTTTGAAGATATAATGGCATGCAAGAGCTTAGATTAAAATATCCAATGGATTTATTTTTAAGTTGGAACATTAAAGATCAAAAGCATACAAGCATCTAATAAAGCACATAAGCCTATCATAACTTGATCTAATGAATGTGTTTTAAAGCTAAACAAATTTAATGAGGATCATTAGATCATGATGTGAAACTTAAGATCAATGTTCAATATTCAAAGGTTTTTCATCATAATTGTCAATTTGAGGAACATGTAGTTAAGATGTAAAATATGACATAAATAATGAAATTTATTATGGTGATCAATCAAATTTGTCTAATATGGCATGTGCATCAAAACCAAAGCCTAGTATATGATAAAAATAGTAATGAGACCAATAACCATGGTGGTGGATTATGAGTTCAGGATGTGGGAAAATTGTTGTTTAAGAAATATGAATTGAGATCAGATCTGGCATGATGTGTTAGTAAATAAGAATGAACATAGAGAAGATGTGAAAACCTAGATCCAATGCCTATATATATGTCCTTTATGATACAAGGTGTAGCTACTAAAAAGATTTAAATTGAGAGAGAGAAAGAGGTAGAGAGCAAGAGATTGATGAAGTGTGTCAAATAGAGAAATATAGAGACACATAAATAGGGGTAGAGAAGAAGAGAAGGGGAGTGAGATATGTGTAGAGCATGAGTAGTTACAGACAAGACCTATAATAGATAATTGAATTAGATTCATTTATGAATCAATATTATAATCTAGAGTTGTATCTTCATATTTAAATGTATATCTAATTCATGGGTGTTATCAGATTGGCTCAATTGGTGCTCAGATAGGGATTTGGTTATTCTTTAGAATAGGTGTTCTTAAATTAGGGGATTGGTGTCTCCTTAGGGTCAGTGCACTTAAATGTTATAACTAGTGAGTTTTTTATTATGAGGATGGATTAGAATATTAGATTCTAGCAACTATTTCTCACCATAGTTTTTACCATATTGAGTTTTCCATTTATACATATGGTTTTATGTATATTATGTGTTTGTTCTATAGATATATGTTTTTAATCTACATTAAATGGATAAAAAGGACTAATTTAATCAATCTACTGATTCACCCCCTTCTTAGTAGGTAGTTGTGTTCTAACAATTGGTATCAGAACCTTGGGTATTTAAATTAAGCTTAATTAGCTCAAGTATATATTTGATGGTGAACACAAATGGTTGATCAAGAAGGATCTTACTCAAACAAAATGACTCTCTTTGATGGATTAAACTATGTATTTTGGAGTATTAAAATGGAATTATATTTATCTTCATTAGGATTTGATGTATGGATGTCTTTTGTAAATGGATATATAACTCCTACTACAACACCTACTAATCAGGTTTCCAAGAAAGCATATGAGATTAATACCAAAGCTAAGAATGTCATTTTATGTGGATTCTCAAATTTAGAGTTTGTCAAAGTGATGCATTTTCAAAATAGATAAGATATCTAAAAAAATTAAAGAGCACCTTGAAGGTGATGACTTAGTAAACCAGGTCAAGATACAAACATTTAAAGGCAAGTTTGAAATCCTTAAAATGAATGAAGAAGAGAAAATTGTATGCTACCTCTTTAGAGTAAATGAAATATTCAATTTAATTAGAGGTCTTGGAGAAGAGATGAAAGATCATATCATTATCAAAAAAGTCCTAAGATCTTTACCATAAAGTATGACTCAAAAATATCTATAATAGAGGAAGTAAGAGATCTAGATAAACTCAATGTTTATGAGTTGTGTGGAACATTCATAGCTTATGAGATGAGAATGGAAGAAATAGATACCTTCAAGAGAGAAGTTGCATTCAAAGCATCCAAACTACTAAATGCAAAGGCACCTACATCTAGATTTGAGGAGATAGTTGAATAAGAAGCCAACTTTGTTAGAAGATTAAGAAGAGGGTATAGAAAGTACAAAGGTAAGTTAAATTTTAAATGCTTTAACTATGGTAAAGTTAAAAATATAACAAAAAGGATAACTCTGAGTAACAAGATGTTATTAAAAAGGTGAAACCCCACTACTCCAAGAAGAAAAACTTCTTCAAAAATAATAAAGGCATGTACACAAAAGAAGAATGTGATTCATTAGATTATTGTGATAGTTATAATGATGACCATGACTATGCCTTTGAGGTTGAAGAAAAGGAAGTCATATTCATGACATTAAGATTAGCTTTTATGGATCAAGAAGAAGTTAAAGAATCAAGTGAATAAGAATAAGGAAAAGTAGATCTAGAGTCTGAACTCATCTATGCTTTAGATGAAATTGACAAGCTAAAAAAAGAGAAATCAAAATAGAAGAATCTTGGACAAAAGGATATTGAAAAAATTTCCAAAAGTTTTGAAAATTTTGATTAGATAGTGGTTAGCCTAAAGACACAATTTGAAAAGGCTAAAATAATAAATGGTCTGGTTAAAATTGAACCACAGTCTAAATTTGATGAGTGCATGAAGTTAGAATCAGAAATAGTGGCTTTAAGAAACGACCTTGAGAAAGTTAAAGAATAATTAGACAAAGGTCTTAAGCTGAAATGGGGATTAGTAATTCTTGATGAGTTAATGAACTCCCAAAACCCATCAAAAGAAAGATAAAATAAGATGACAAAGTAACTAATGCAGATGGTTTCATAAGGGTGAAAGATTTGAACAAGCCAGAGTTTAGAAGAGCTCCTCATCCAAAATAAAGAAATACTATGACCAGGTATTCATCATCTTTCCATGGTTAATTTTATACCTATAATCAGTTTGGTCATAGTCATAGTGATTGTATAGTTTTACCTAAAATGAATACAAATTTTGTAAATAGAAATTCATTTGCACCCTTGTTAGATACAAATGTAACATGTTATAATTAAAATAATTTTGGTCACATAGATAAACAATGCAGAGCAAAAATTTTAAGACCAAAGATGAAAGTAAAAAGAAAAACATGCCTCTTAGAGTGAACAAAGGTTCACAAGTCTTTGAAAAGGATAAAAATAAGCTAAATAATAAACACAAGGATGTGTGGAAAGTGAAAAATCAATCTATGATTTCTCAAAATGTACTCCATGCCAAGGATCAAAATTTGTGTGTAATAGATTGTGGTTGCTCAAAACACATGATAGGTGACAAGAGTAAGTTCATCAAACTAAGCAAATGTAAGGAAGGATATGTGAGCTTGGGAGACAACACTAAAGTAAAGATCCAAGGTAAAGGAACCTTGAACATAGATATAAAATTTCTTAAACATTATATATTTTATGTTAAAGGATTAAAGCATAATCTATTAAGTATTAGCCAAATATGTGACAATGGATATAGGGTCACATTTAATGTATAAGGTTTTAAGATAAGGAGATATGGAGGAGTAGTTTCTGAAGGGAAAAGAACTAAAAACAACATTTATAATCTTAGTGAAGTGAATGGTAATAACTACTTAATAGGAAAGATTGATGAGAATTGGTTGTCGTATTAAAGAATGGGTCATGTCAATTTTGACAATCTGATAAAGGTGAGATCAAATAATTGTGTTAGACACATGATTAAGATAACCAAAGTTGTAGACACTACTTTTAAGTAATGTCAACAAGGCAAATAGACAAGGGTCATATTTCAAACAAAGGAGTATGTACTTATAAAGCCTTTAGAATTAGTTCATATTAATCTTTATGGCCCTACTAAGATAAGAGGATATAAAGGAGAGAGATAATTCATGTTATTTATATATGATTACACAAGAATAACATGGGTAACCATTTTGAAGGATAATTCTTAGGCATTGAAAGATTCAATATATTTAGGGATATGGTATAAAATGAGATTGGATGAAAAATCAAATGCTTAAGATTTGACAAAGGTGGACAATTCACTTCAAGTGAGTTCATAGAATACTATGAGAAGCATTGAATCAAAAGGAACTTGTAGGATCTATTCAAAAGTATCATCCTATAGATTAAATCATTGGTAATAATAATGAAGGAGTTTAGACAAGGAGAAGAGTTACAATGAACAAGGAGAAAGTAAATATTGCTTTATTATCTGAAATTGAGCCTAATAGCTATGTTAAAGCTAGCAAGGATGAGAATTAACTAAAATATATGGAAGAAGAATTGAGCCAAATTGAAAAGAACAAAAATTGAAAATTAGTTCCAAGACCTTCAAAAAAGAATGTAATAGGTACAAAATGGGTATTTATAAACAAGCTCAATGAGGATGGAACTATTATAAGGAATAAGGCAAGATTGGTGTGTAAAGGATGTGCACAAGTTAAAGGCATAGATTTTGAGGAAACATTTTCTCTAGTTTCCAGATTGGAAGGTATAAGAATGTTTCTAGCATTCTCTATTTACAATAAATTCAAAGTCTATCAAATTGATGTTAATTTTGCTTTCTTGAACGGGAACCTAGAAGAGGAAGTCTACATAGAACAAACCTAAAGGTTTTTAACTATTAGAGGAATAATATTATGTGTGCATACTAAAGAAAGATTTATATGGTCTAAAACAGACACCTAGAATATGATATTCAAGACTAGACTAGTACTTTCAATAAAGGATGTGCAGACAATAATATGCACTTAAAATCATAAGGTGAGCATATGTTAATTGTTTTTGTATATTTAGATGACATCATTTTTAGTGGTAGTAACAATAGAATGTGCAAATTATTTTCTATTGAAATGCAATATGAGTTTGAGATGTCTATTCTTGGAGAAATTTGCTTCTTTTTTGGTCTATAGATAGCACAAACTGATGAAGGGATATTTATATACCAAACCAAGTATGTTAAGGAAATACTCAAGAAGTTTAGAATGTAAGATGCCAAACTAGTTAGTATTCTCATGATACCTAGATGAAAGTTGAGTAAAGAGGATGATCCCTTGATACAAATTAGACTATATAAATTAATGATAGGTAGATCGTTATACCTTACTACATTAAGACCAGATATCATGTAAGAAGTGTGCATGGTTGTAATATTTTAGGTTGCTCATAAAGAATCACATGTCAAAAAAGTGAAAAGGATCTTTAGATATATCAAGAGCACAATGACAATGGCCTATGGTATCCTAAAATTGAATATTTAACTTTGATACCATATATAGATGCTGATTGGGCAAGAAGTGTGGATAATATAAGAAGCACTAATGGTGGTGTATTTTTCCTTGGAGATAGACTTGTTTCATGGCTGAGAAAAAAGAAAGATTCAGTTACACTTTCCCTAGTAGAAGTATATTATTTTATAGAAGTGGAATATGACACTCAAGTATTTTGGATGATATAAACACTTAAATACATCAAGATAGAATACAAGTCACCTATCTCTATTCTTTGTGACAATTCAAGTGTTATTAGCATATCAAATAATCCAATGAAGCATTCCAAAACTAACACATCAATTAAGTATCACTTCTTAAGAGAAAAGGTTGCAGATCAAGAGGTTACAATGGATTATGTTTTGACTTAGGATCAAGTTGTAAACATATTCACCAAATCTCTTCCTGAGGAAGAATTTGAGTATCTGAGATATAAGTTGGGAGTGGTGGCTCCTACATCACATCACTAGATCCTAGTGATAGGGCATCAATCCATAGAGAGTATCATATAAATCTTGTTAATCATTAAAATAAGAGATAAAATTCAAATGAGGTATGCATATTTTTGAAAATTTATATTGATTTTATGGTTTCATATTCTTGGAAAACTCTTTTATCTAATAAAGGGGGAAATTTTTTTGGACAAACTATGAAAAAGTTGGAGTCTTTTTGCCATTGATGTAAAAGGGGGAGAAAAAGTACAAATGCTCTTTTTAAAAGTTTGAGAGAGTAGAGAATGTGTCCAAGTTAATTTTAGGCAAATTTTCCATTCCCTAAGGGGGAGAAAGTTTGGTATGAATAGTTTTAGCTCAAGTTCATCATAATCCAATACAAGCAATGCCACAAAAGGAGCTGAGTAATATAAGATCAGAGCATTTAATTTTCCATTAATTTCAAAGGGGGAGATTGTTGTCCATATGAATTTCATTTTTTTCAAAAGGGGCATTATGGATGTCATTAATGTCAAAGGATCAAGTATGATTGATGAAAAGAAGAACATGTTTTATAGTTACATAATCAAAAGTTGTCATGCTTTTATAGAGACCATTTCTGGAGGATAGAAGAGTAATTGATTGAACATCTATGATGGGTTTTTCAAGAGCATATTAAATATATGGTCTATAGGTTTAGTTGAGAAGAAATTATCTCAAAAATTATTTATCTTTCCTCTCAAACATTAGGGTTTCTCAGTTAAACCCTAATGGTTTAAGCCATGGTATCCATAGGCATGTTCTATTTTTATGTTAACTGGCTATAGATGGGAATCGGTTACTCTTTGACATAGAAATTATCAGATCAAGCAATGTTTTAAGACATTATATTTCTTAAGTCCTTGACTTAATATTTATCCCAGCTCGATCAATGGTTAGCACTTAATTGTACATTAAAGATCCTATAAAGCATAGAATATTCAATTTGTCAAAGGCACCTTTGACTAAATGTGCTAGTGACAAGTGTCACAATCATGGAGCTTGGACAATAAATATATGAAGTGGTTTAAAGTAAAATATTCAAGGAATTATGTTAGGATGTGAAGTGTCTTAATAATGAGAATTGACAGCAAAGGTGCAAAAGGCAAGTGAGGATGTCAAGTGTCACATTCATGGGAGCTTATCAGAGATAAATTTCAAGCTTGTCAAAAGATCAAATGGTGAACATGTGATATTTCAATGAAGATTTAATGGAGTGAATAGACTCAATGAGATTAAGAGCTTGATGTTTAATGACATAGAGGAAAGTTAAAGATTGAGCTAGTTTGATGAGATCAACATAGCGTATTCATTCCAAAGACTCTGGAAGCAATGAAATGAGATTAAGATCTTGATGTTAATGTTAGATAGAGGTAAAGTTGATGAAAATTTTAAGATATAATGACATGTAGGAGATTAGATCAAAATATCCAACATATGCATTTTAAAGTTGAAACATTAAATCCTAAAAGCATACAAGGATCCAACAGAGCACGTGACCTTGGCCGAACTTGATCTAATCGACACATTTTAAAATTAATTAAATTTAATGAGGATCACTAGATAATTGCATGAAACTTAAGATAAATGGTTAGTATTCAAAGGTTTATCGATCACAATTGTCAAGTGAAAGAACATGTAGTTAAGTAGTAAAATATGACACAAATAATGAAATTGATTGCAGTGATCGATCAAAATTCTGTAATATGGCATGTGCATCAAAACTAGAGCCTAGTATATGCTAAAAATAATAATGACACCAAGAATCATGATGGTGGATCATGATTTCAATATGTGGTAAAGTTTTTATCCATGAAATATGAACCAAGCTTAAAACTAGTGTGATGTGTTAGTAAATAAGTATGAACATAGAGAAGATGCAAAAAACTAGATCCAATGCATTTGTGTGTGTGTGTGTGTGTGTGTGTGTGTGTGTGTGTGTGTGTGTGTGTGTGTGTGAGTGTGTGTGTGTGTGTGTGTGTGTGTGATGAACATAGAGAAGATGCAAAAAACTAGATCCAATGCTTGTGTGTGTGTGTGTGTGTGTGTGTGTGTGTGTGTGTGTGTGTGTGTGTGTGTGTGTGTGTGTGTGTGTGTGTGTGTGTGTGTGTGTGTGTGTGTGTTTGATCTAGGATATAGGTTGTAGCTCATAAAAGAGTTAAATTGAAAGAGAGAGAGAGAGAGAGAGAGAGAGAGAGAGGCAAAGAGTAAAATATTGATGAAGTATGTCAAATAGATAAATATAGAAAGATAAAGATATGTGTAGAGAGGAAGAGAAGAGAAGTGAGAGATGTATAGAGCATGATCAGTTATAGATAAAACCTATAATATAGAATTGAATTGGATTCATTTATGAATTAATATTGTAATTTAGAGTTGTAGTTCCATATTTTGAATATAGATCTAATTTATGCATGCCATCAGATAAGCTGAGTTGGTGCTCAGTTAGGGATTTAGTGAGTCCTTAGAGTAGGTGCTCTTAAATAAAGGTATTTATGTCTCTTAAGGGTCGGTACCCTTAAATGTTGTGACTAGTGTGGTTTTGGTTATGAGGCTATACTAGAATAGTAGATTCTAGCAATTGTTTCTTACTGTGGTTTTTCCCATATTGGGTTTTTGACATATACATATGGTTTTATGAATATTATGTGTATGATATTTTCATATATGTTTTTAAATTTCTTTAAAAGGATTAAAAATGACTAATTTAATCAATATATTGATTCACCCCCATTAGTAGGTACTTGTGTTTTAACAAAATGTGAGAGATAAGTGAGAAAAGATAAGTCCAAAGGTCACTAGAACACTTGTCATGATGAGAGGAGTTAAATATACTAGATAATGTAGTATAAGATAGACCATTCAAGGTATAATAGTACAAATGGCCCTCATATTTTTGAGACTCAGGAAATTTGGCATAGGAGTTCTCATTCTACATAAGAAAATTGCATTCATCAATTATCCCCTTTGAAACATTCCATAACAAACTAGGAATAGATCTCATCATTTCACTAAGAGGGAAGAGTTATAGACATTCTTCCCCATGCATTGGTTGCATCCTTAACCATCTAACTTCTTATAGAAATGATACATCACTACAGATAATTAAATAAACTCCTCTTCCACTCATCCCTCACACTTGGCCTCAAAATTGGGTTCAATTTTCCATGAAAAAATATATAATGGAGTGAATGACCCCTAAAAATACCTTGCATGGCATTATATTTCTTAGGTACACCTTAAATATCCTCCCACTTGAAGTTTTCATACTTCTCACTATCTTACTCACTTTACTAGTTTCACTGGCTAAGATGAAGCTACTGGTAGAAATAATTAGGAGATATTAGTTTTATTAAATGGTCATAGTAAGTTATTCACAGTCTCGATATCCCTCCTAAAGTAGGTTGTATCTCTTGAAAGTCCATATAACCTTTAAAACACCCAAAGCATTCAAAGAAATCAATTTTATACCCTATCCATAAAAGTAGGGAACGCCTAAAGTGGATGGGAAGGGTCTTTAGAGAGTCCCCTTCAAGTTTCAGACACTTTCGTGCCTATTTTGGTCCATTAAGATAGCCCTTCTCCTTCATTAGGTCCTTATTCAAGGTTTTGTAGGGTTTTAGGTCCTTTTTGCTCTTAATATTTGTTCATAGAGATGGGACATTAGAGTTTTAAAAATATTACAAAATATCAATTCTCATGAACCCTATCATCTTCCCCAAACTCCTTGTACCTCCACGTACACCCTCCAAGAAGCTGTGAGTTTTCAAAGTCACCTTATTGAGCTTGATTTGTAATTTTGCATAATCTTGAGTTGTATATAACACAAAAGTGGAATTATTCAAGGATTATCTATAGGTTGGAAGATTGTACACATATGAAATATCCCCATAAATATTTCCTAATCCATTGGAGTTACCTCCTGAGGTTAGAAGTGGCATTAGCTTCCCATTTGGGCTTAGGCCTAAACCCTACATAAAGGCTTTGATTGTAACTATTGTAGGTTTAGACTGATTGTCCATATTTAAACTCTTAGGCATGTTTTCTCATGTATTCCTATGCATGATACATATTTATAACATCCATACAATGTATAATTATCTCCTACTTCACTTTATCATATTCACTCTTCAAGACTATAAAGTTTTTGCTCTAAGGAAGTACCCTCTATCTGAAACAAAATAGATGGTACTTCCCCTATTATTTCAAACAAAATAGAAGTTAGATAGGATTATAAAATTAGTAGATAAATATTTTACCAATTTTCAGCCCTTTGTCCTATCATTTTACCCTCCAACTCCTCCAAGAACCAAGATAAACCCTTGGGAAAGGGGTTGTGTGCAGGGTTTCATCATATGGACTATGGACTATCTTATTCAAATATATACTCCCCTATTTCCAAATCATGAAAGTGTAAAATGATATTAAATATAACTGTATAGGTTTTAAATATTCTTAAAAACCTTTATCACCCATGTTTGCAAATTGAACCATGCTCTTACTCAGTTAGGCTTGACTGATAAGCTGACAATGCTTATTCAGAAAAAGTGAGCCTATAAGTAATGCTTATGTGTTTAATACCTTGGTCTCAAGTGAATTTCCCTTACTTAAAGATTACCAAGACTCATTTAATCATTTAAAACTTTAACTCATACCCTGATGTTGGATCCTTATCAAGACTAGTCATAGGTAGTTGACTATGTTATCATGCCTTCTTAATCAAAAGATGACTCATGTAGGTGCATGATTACTTAATTGGATATTGATCATAATTAATAAAGACATTATTTTATTATTTAAGGTAATTTATCAATTTTTTTGACCTATACTAACCTTTTTAGGGCTGGACCATCATCTAACCACCATATTTTAGTTCATTGTATGCCTATAGTCAATTATAGTTGACTATGTTATAGCCAATAGGATCATGTAGTTGTTGATTTCACCTTTTAATATGTGTCATATGACCATGAACTCATTTAAGTTATTAAAAAGAACTTTTAATGGGGTATGTAGCTTTATCCACTAGGTTTTAAGTTTAATTTTAAGTCATTGACTGTAAATACCTATAGTCAGCAATAGGTGCCCCTTTTGGGCCAAGGCACACCTATAGGTGTACTTACTAAGCCAAAAACCTACCTATATAACTCCCATTAGTTTTATTTGAACTAAAATAAAACTCATTAATATCTTATAACCTTTAATCATGGTGATATATGTCTTTTCATTGCAACATTGGGAGTGAATGTCATTTGATACCCAAATCCTGTAGATATCATTGCTTGAAATTAGTGATCAAAGGTACATATTGGGGCTCTTCAAAATATAAATTCCACTAATATTAAAAATACAAAATTTATAAAATAATATCCTATGTGGGAGACACAAGGTAAGCTCATTTATATGATCCAAAGCTCTTGAAAACCTTTCCATATGATCTCCATAAAATGGCTAGGTGTTACGTTTTCACATTTTAAGGATATGATCCTTGAACACAGTCATTTCACCTTTGATCATGATTTCTAACTCTCAACTATCAACATTAGGACTTAAAAATAATTTTAATACTATAATTTAATTCCATAAACCTCAGCAATTTTTTTAAACATATCAAATATTCTCTATCAACATCTCAACTCTCTGCTAGTGCCACCAATAGGTGGACATTCCAATGTGTAAGTAGTGAGTATAGGTATGAATATTTTACATTGGATTTGAAATTAAATGGATTTTATAAATATGTTAATACCTATAAATTGATGTTTAAATCCATTAATGTCTTCAAATGATCTATGTATTTTGTTTTTAATGTGGTTTCCCTCTTTCAAGCACATCTATGTGCATATCTATGGTATAAACCAAGCAATAGTTGTTGACTGACCAATTACATGATACAAGAGCTAAAAATCAGTATTATACTTTATATATATGATTATATATATCTTATTCAACATTTTTTGGATTGAGACAAGTTGAAACCACTTTACTCTAATGTGACACACTCTCTTTCCATAGCACCTGTAGGTGACCATTCATGGCAGACTATGTGGAAGTGTTGCATATAACTACCATAATGTTTTCTTTACCATTTTAAGGATATACTAAATATAACATGTTTCTATAATATATCCCATAGATTTTAAACCTTCATCACACTTCTATGGGTGTTTTTAGAGCCTTTACAAGCTTGCCTAGTTGATTGTGTATGGTACTTATGACTGCAGCCTTATGGAATATATCTTTGGAGAATGAGATTTAAAGGTGAGGGTGAAAATAGTACATTTTTAACATGATAATTAACCTATTATCATCCCATAGAACCATAACCAAGGCATGAATATTATGCAAATGGTAGAAACCTGCCTATCATCTCAAATGAGACCAATTTGCAAACCTAAGATGATTTACCTATTAAAACATTTTTAAACATGAATAAAATCATGGGTAAAATTATTTTAATATGTAAATTTCATATGGATTCAATTACATCAATTGGGTTATATGGAATCATTTAAACAAGAGAAAAATCTTTAGGGTATGGGAAATAATGAGTAGAAAAACATAGTCAACTTTTTAGAGATGATTCATAAATAAAAATTGACAAATAATTGAAATATAGTTATAAAAATTAATCTCTCTAAGTTTAATATCACCCTACAATTTTTTTTGGTTTTAAACTTCTCCAACTAGTTGTACCAAACATAAACCTATTGACTAGTTCTATGTGCATGGTTGAGTGATAAGAGAGTAGAATAGTTTTTTACCCTCTTTGAAACTTTTATATAATTTAAATCATGTAATTTAGTTTTATGAAGTTTCATATTCATCCCACAATGTTTTCACATGTGTCACACTCCCCTATAGGCCATACAAGTTCCAAACTCTTTCTTTTTTAGTTGTTTTCTTGGTTTTCAGTTAGAGAACCTACAAGTTTAAGATGCGACTCACATTACTGATAGGTAATATGACATATTGGATTTTTTTAAATAAAATATAATACTTTAACATCTTGAAAACCATGCCACTTCCATTTAATGTTGTAAAATGACCCCTAGGTGACTCAAAATGAGATATAAACTAACTAGATCATGACCAAGGCTAAAAACATAAGATATAGCATTAAATACACCATATAACATTATATTATATCTCTATATAATTTTTTTACTATAGGGTGTTGACCCATTTTTACTATGGTCAAAATATTCAACAAAAGCCAAGGAGAAAATTTAGGCTAACAAGTTTAAGTTGAAACATCTTTATAAGTGTGTAGAGGTGGCCTATCCATCTCTTTTGGTTAGTGTCAAAATTTAAAAAATTTAAAAAGTCAAAAATATTTTTGTATTTCTGGAGTAGATGATCCCAATACTATATCCTAAGTTGGTGCATGAAAAAGAAGAAGAATAAGACCCCAACATCACACTAAATAAGGAGTTATCTGACAAGCTCCAAGAAGTGGAGGATCTCTTTTCTAATTTGAAGGAGGGTATGGAAGAAGTGGAAGAAATATTCTTTGACTTCTCCAACCAAGCCTTGGTAATATATGAATGTTTAAATCAAGATAAGGATGAGGAGTAGCTGATGGCTAAAATGTAATTTGTAGGAAAGGTGAAAAGGTTGTAGATCATGAGCAGTGTCAACACATTGATCAATCAAATCAAAGACTAGGAAATAACCTTAGAATAACTCTTCTATGATTTATAAACTAATGAATGTGAGTGAGGGAAAATATTAGATTTAAGTGTGGAAAATGTACAAGCCAATGTAAAAGCCTTCTATAAAGAGATAGATAAAATAGATACATTTATGCTCACTACTACATCATTTAAGATTGATATCACTACAAAAGAAATCAAGCTAGACATAAAGGGCTTCGAGGATTTCAGCATATGCGCTTGAGTTTTTCACTCCCAAGAGTTTGATAGATTAGTTCGATGGTAGACTAGGGTTTTTTTATGGGGTAATCTTAGGCCATTAACCCATTAGTGGAGTGTTTTCACTAACTTGACATCCACCTCAATTTGGGTATATATTTTTGGAAAGTGGTTAGCCTAATAGTTTTGGTAGTCAACTAGAGGATGCAATGCAAATATTACATCAAATGGTTGATGGATAACCATCTCCCAGATGTTCTAGGCATAAATAAAGATTTGAAGAAATGTGGTAAGTGTAGCATAGGGATCATAAGGTCATGGATCTGGTGGTTATGATGACATAACTCCATTTGAGCACTTAATGTGTAGTTTCCCCCCTAGAAAATATTATCTTGAAAGGATTATATAAGGATATTGAAACATAGGATGAAGGGAGAGAGTGAGGATTGTAGTGAAGCTCTAGAACAATGACTTTGAAACCATGATTTATAAACATTACTCTAGTGGCCATTGAGGCTTAGATATATAATAGAAGCCACTATGGCTCTAATTGTATGTACCCAAGATTGTCTATGAGCCTCTGAGTTATCATTATTATGATTTTAAATATAAAATATTGCCATCAACTTTGATTAATGACAAAAGATGTTGCCTTAAAATGTTTTTAAGTGTGCCTACTTTGCATGTCTTATAGTATTGTTAATGGGATGCAAGTTTTTGGTGATGTCACACTTATGATTAATTATGTGAATTTATGATCATGTGTTTTTCTACCTTTTCTAATTTAATGGAGTCTATGTAATTTTATTTACGTCATCATCATTTTACATGGAATATGAGTATAGGTCTATAGCAGTGGATGTAACCCTACTTAATATTCATGTGTTGGATAGGTAATCACCTATATGACCCTAGGCTTAACCCAAAAAAGGCCTACACCTATAGATCTTACCCATTGTTAATTTTTTTTACATTACTTAAGTCCCATTAGTGAAGCCTCATGCCATATGAGAACTAGCTCAATGTGGGCCCTGATTCCTTCTCAGCTCCACTTTTGGTGAGCACATAAGGCCTATGCCTTATTTGTATTGGTGTTAGTGAAACTAAGTGTTTAAATTTTGAGTGTAAAGGGAGTTATCCCATACTTATGCTTGGTTTTAATAAACTACCCCTAGACGTCCACAACACCATTGGTCTTTCACAAGATTGTTGTCAATATATTACCACTTTTTATCAATCTAACCATCTCCTAAAACATTACCCTAAGATTTTCTTCCTAATTTTCACCCTCTTCCAGTAATTCTCTACCTTTGTTATCCCTTACCTAGCCTAAAATCCTTTTTGATAGTTTATGTTACACTATCATCCCTATTAACCTTGTACTTTAAATGATAAAGATTATTTAGGGTCTAGTTCAGCCCCTGGCCAACCTAGACTAAGACCTAATTTGTTTTTTTTTCAATAATGATAAAATGTTAATTGGGTTGATTTTGTCAGCCTAAACTTTTAGAAAGGACTAGGGTTAGATCCATCTATATAAACACATCCATTTCACCATTTCTAAGAGAAGAGAATAAAAAGAGATATATATTGTGCATATGCTTATCCAAAATTTTACTTTAGGATCATAAAATATTTTTTCATACTTTATTTAGAGATATGGATCTTATCTTATGGATAATTATTTTAGATGTACTGATACGTTGTATAGCCTAGAGATAATTTATCCTTATCATCTTTACATACGAAAAAAACCTCTTACAAAGAACCTTGCCCAAGGGAGAGATTGAGTCTCTATGGGTTCATCTTCAAAGGTAATCATTATTAACTTTATTCATCCTTTATAAGATTAGATATATACAAATTTGTGATTATCTCCCATGCATTAGGATTATGCATACATTGACATGAGTATGTTTTCTATGCATGTTTAATTTTAATGTTTATTACCCCCATTTTGTGTTTTAAGCTTTGGTAAGCACTATATTGGACTATAATTTACTTTTCATTAGTTTAATTAATATGAAAACATAATAACTAGTTAGGTTTATTACATAGTTTTTCTTGACTGGAGGCTTTATAACCCTCCCTAGTGAGTTTATTGTGGTAATAGATCCCTTACATAGGTCTAGTGAATTTACTTTGTCATGACCTAAAATATCTAATGTATCAACAATCAAAAGTATAAGTAGTATTTATCTTCTTCGAGCTAAGATTTATTTATAGATTAGTTACATTTCCCTTTGCATACATTATGGTGAACCCAACATGAATCTAACCCTTGCAATTTTTATTTCATTCCATCATTTTTATAATTTTATTATATTTTTCCATATTTTTAGTACTATATAAAACCATTCAATATAATTATAACTTTTTGTGCACATATTTAACACACAATCACTTCAAAATAACTCTATTTTGTCTATGGAGATCTTCATCAACTATACGTTACTAGATTGAATAGTTCAACATAGTACTCTTCTTTAGTTCAAGATTAACATAAACTATTGAATAAGTAAAAAAAAATCTACTTATTTCTACCAGCATATAGGTCAATGAACACTATCAAACATGTTTACCTTATTCCTTATTCTTCTTTAGTATACATGGTTTTGCAAAATTTGGTCAAATCAGTCAAGCTAGTTTGTAGAATTTGAAAGTAGTAACTAAATAATTACAACATTAAATTTTGAATCTAAATCATCTTCAAACCCAAGGTTCCTTTCTATCCTCTCTTTGTCCTTTTATTCCTTCCTTTATCTATATTTTTCACAAGTTTACACCCTTCATAACTATAACCTTATAGCTAACTAGGTTGACCTAATCACCCTATTATGTAGTCTATCTTCTATCTGAGAGACATAGTAAACCTATTCAAATCTATTCTTAAAGACCCTAGTTTTTTAGAATAGTAGAAACCCATTCAACTCTATCTTGTACTATTTACATATAGTGTGACCTAAATTTACTCTATACTATTCTTAATCAAGGAATTAACATCTATTTGCTTATAATTAATTCAGAATTCAGTTTTAGCTATTTACATGCTTAGAGTAACTCACATAGTCAAAATAGGTGGTTTTTCAAATTACCATTTTAGTTACACTATTTTAATCCTTTTCACACACTACCAAATCACTTAACATTCAAAATATATTTAAACATTTATCTTACCAAGGCCTACCTACTTGGATTTCATCACCAAGGGGGGAGATAACTTGGTTTTTTGTCCAAGTATAAATACATGGTTAATGGTATATATTGGAAAAGATCCCAACACCCTTATCATATTTAGATTGTGAAGTGAGGGGGGTAGGCCCCAATACCAAGCTAGTACCATTACCAATACAAATTCCTTTCATCCTAAACATCCTAAAACCAACTTTAGAGTAATTTTTAGTTCCCTATTTCAGCCAACTCTCTTCACTTTTCTAATAATCTAATAGAACTTAGAGTGACCACTTAGTTAGCATTTACTTTTTAGGTGATTGATTAATATTTTATCATTGCATATTATATTGTAAAACTTGAATTGGCCAATGTTACTGTAAGGTTTGTGTTGTGTGCCCCATTTAGATCAATCACATTGATCTAGTTATTTATGTGTTTTATTTCATTCTTACTTCCAAATATATTGCAAAAAATTTCCTCTATGTTAGAACATTGTCATCTTAGTCAATACAGTCTCTTACCAAAAAAAATTTCCCTTCATGCCATTAGTAGATAGTCAACCTACATGATTATGTCTTCTTATTCACCCATTTAGTTCTCTATTCAGTAGTACACAATTGACTTAAATAATTATGTATCCTTATCACCCTACTTCATCATATATTTTTCAATACATAGTTGACCTAAATGACTATATATTCTTATCTTCCTATTGGGTTACATCCCATAGTTGATTGATTTGACTATGTATCCTATTTTTTGACTTTTTGTATCATTTTTTATCATTATTAACCTTTCTCTCTCATCAAGAACTTCATGTTTGAGGACAACATAGATTTAAATGTATTAGATATGATGAAATTTACCAATCCAAATAGGTTTTCCCATAAATAACTCATGGATCCTACTTTAGATTAAAGTAATGTGCATGTGGCCACTTGCACTAAATATTATGGGAATCATTCTCATGTATCTTTAGTTTACAACCCTCTATTATCCTTAGAATATCAACCTAAATTAGAGTATACTATGGAAATTTTTTCTTCATTAATGAATTTCATCAACATTAAGGAAAATAACCTTACACTATTTATCACCTTATGATAAGTGGTCAAGTAGAATAACCTCATTCACCTTCCCACACATTCTTACATCCATTTGGGGGAAATAAATTCTTCTCTTATCAAATTATTCCATCTATTTTTACCCCTTCTCATACTATGACCTCTTCTTCCTTGATTCCTTCAACCTCCATGCCAAGTATCTCTACTAACATGGTAGGTTAAATATCTAGTGGGCCTTTTCCAAGACCCACTCTTCTCAGTTCTTCCACTAGTGCATCATTTTCTACTGATCGTAATAATGCCACTAGTGCTTCTTCTTTTTATAATACTTCTACTATTACATATTTAATAACACATGATAATCATGCCATTAGTGCCTCTTTTTATAATAACACCTCTCAATACACTAGTGTCGTGCATGACACCACTCATAGTGGTAACCAAGCCACTAATACCAATGCTAATGATTTACATATTCCACATAAAACCACTCAAAACCATCAAATTTTATTTCAAACTCTTAAACAAATGAATGTTTTCCAAGATAATAATGCCAACCAAATGATGCAAATGCAGAATAACCTCATTCATCTCCAAGATCAACCTTAATAGGTTTCATTGGGAGTGCATAACAAAAATGGACCCTACCCATCCTTAGGAATTCTCATGACAACCTTATTCCTCATCCACCTCTGGTTAACAAAAAAATCAAACATATTCAAAATTAACCTCTTACACCTCAAATTGCTAACATATATATAGGAGGTATCATCCTGACCATTAGTTATAATGGGTCAACTGATCCTCCCTTACACTTGAAAACATTTTGAAATCTATACAAATATTGTGTCAATTTAAATACCTTTGTTTCTACAAAAATATTAGTAAAAACCCTATCAAGAGATGTTTTATATTGGTATAACCAACTCAAGTCTCATTCCATCAC
Source organism: Torreya grandis (assembly GCA_037957365.1). Classification (NCBI taxonomy): domain Eukaryota; kingdom Viridiplantae; phylum Streptophyta; class Pinopsida; order Cupressales; family Taxaceae; genus Torreya; species Torreya grandis. The sequence continues at coordinate 297,212 of JARHVA010006666.1, forward strand.
TAGTTTGGAAATATAGTTAATTCTCTAGTACAATAATTTCAAACTAGTGACCTCCCTAAAAATACCTTGGTTCATTTTATTAATTTAAATCAACTTGAGAACACAATATTTCATGAAATGGTGGAAGACCTTATCTAAAAAGTGTGGAAATAACATGGTATATGATAACTTCTTTCATCTATTCACCAATGCTCTCTATCCTAGGTTTTAATATTAGGTCCAGACTATCTCTCCTTAACTTTAGAAGAGGCCCTTGACTAAGCCAAGAGCCAATATTTTCTCATGTGTTAATTTGATCCATCCCAACCTCCTATGAGAACTTACATGCTCATCAAAAATAAAAATAGTCATGTTACTAATGATGGTGTCACTGAATACTATGATACCATTCATAATATTCAAGTTATTACTCCTAACCCTACTTTGGAATAAGTTCCCCCTTTTAACCACGTCCATAATCCTCACTTGTCTACATTAAGCAACATGAATGTTCATAATCCATTAACCTTAGAAAAACTCCAAAAGTATTTACCAAGGATTCTCTCATCAGAGCTTGATCCTAATCACCTTATGAAATCAAGGTATGATCCAAATAAATTTTATTAGACTCATGCTAACTGGGGTCACTCTTATGAGACTTTTAGGTAATTACATAACTTATCTATGGATTTCCTCCTTAGTCCTAATTTTGACCATGATTCCCCCAATTTTAAACTTCAATAAGAGTATGACATTGCCTTAAAATCTCATGAAATACAAAGTAAAAATCAAGATTTGAACTAGGCTAATGCTCATTTGGTCATCTACAAAGAACCTATTACAAACCATCAAGACAATAATGATAAACCTACTCCTTCCACCAATAATGTTGATAGTCTTATAAACCCAATTCCTAAAGAGAATATGGTCAATATGACTAATATAAAAAGAATATTTGCCTTAATTGATTCTCATCCTACCTATCATCACTTGGATTTTCACCCTTTGAGGAGATGTAAAATCTCTCCTCATCTAAGTGGCATAATTGAAAAACCTATAGGTTTTTGGGTATCCTAAGGATGAGGTGAATCTCTAGATAGGGCCATCTCCCTTAAAGTACTAGTTTGAATCATAATTACAACTAAACTTGAGGGATGAAAAGGGAGAAAGATAACTAAAATAAAACTAACCTAAGGGAGGTAATACACCAAATGCCATGATGACTTCCAACAAGAAGTATGTTACACAAGAAATGAAGAGATAAACTGAACATACACTTCTCCAATCTTTAACTTCTCACATTAATGTTATATTGTGAGGTTATGGATGAATGTGTAAAGCTAGGAGGACTAGACCAGTGGCATATGAGGGTACCAATGAATAGACAAACTCACTAAAACTTTTGCATCTCCTATAACACTTCACATATCCTATAATAATAATCTTTCTAAATACAAATAGGATGCAAGAATGAGACAACATGCTAAGGAATCCATAGTCTTCACTAAGCAAGATTTAACATTCAAGTAAAACACACTAAGAATAGTAATGAAGATGTAACAATTATTATTCTTATTGATCAAAAGTTCTGTATTTCAATAGGGCTTCACCATACTTAGGTGTATCATATAATACAATAGCTAAAATGATTATTTCTTATAGAACTTGAGAGAGAGAAGAAGAAGAGAGAAGTCCAAAGGTCACAAGGACACTTTTCAAGTTGAGATAATCATTACTTATGAATAAGAAGTGGATATGGGATAAAATAAGAAAGTTCAATAATTTTAATGTCAATCCAAGTTATAACCCTCATGAAAAGTGGAATGAAAACTTCTTAACTAGCTCAGAAAAATTGCCTTCATGATTGACCTTGATTGATCTTATAGCCTATAAACAACAAAAAATAGTTAAAAATGCAATTATTTTTATCCCATATGTACAAGTATGTATAGATAAAAATTATGAGGATCATCTTGAAGGATTTCTCTATAAGGTCTAATCACCATCCTAGTTAAACTAGCTCATTAGATTAGCTATCCAACTCCATTTCTCCAAACTGGTCACTAATCAGGGTTTGTAAGGGTTTCTAATAGTTTTGATTCTTAATATTTGTTCATAAAAATTTCATGTTAAAATTACAAACAAATTTTAGTAATTTTATGCTCAAAAACCTTACTAACATCCCTAAACTTATTCTACTCCCATACAGACCCTCGAAAGAGAAATGAGCACTCAAAGTTACCCACTCAAGCTTGTTACTTCCATTCATGCATGTCTAAATTGGTTTTGGGCCAAAATTGGCCTCCTCATGAATTATTTTACATCTAAATATCTTTAACATGTCTTATTTCATCCCATACACATTATATAATAGGATTAAGAGATTTTGGCATGCTAGAAATGCAACTGAGCTCTCATTAGAACTTAGGCTTGAACCTTGCCCAATGGGATTGACTACACCTTAGAGACCAAAATGGTCTTTAGAAGTTTTAATTACCTATGTATAGATCAAAAACCTCTAAATTAACCCTAAAAACATGATCAAATAATGTTGAAATCACTCCTAGGGCTAGAATTATCACTATCCTCTTATTTGGTCCCTAGGCCAAAATCTTACCTTAGAGTTATGATTGTAGCCTTGGAGGTTTACAAAATTTGGCTAATATTCCTATTTATTATTTTAATTTATCATGATTACTTATATTTTTTCTAACTTTATACACCCCTTCCATGTTCAAATATCTCCTTGGCTCATCTTTCATCCTTAAACTTCTAAAATGTAGGGTTTGTTCTAAAAAGGGAGTGCCCTATATCTGAGATAAAATAGAGGGCACTACACTATTTCCTAAGATTAATATGAATATTTGAGAAGGTTATCCAAGTGATGGAGACCCTATAAAACAAAATTTATCTCATGATCAGGTCAAAAGGCCACTCAATTATTTCAAAGATTAAATCAGACTTGTGTGAGGAGACTGCCAACAAGGTTTAGGACAATAAGTTGTATGATATAGGTTTTTTTAGTCCTTTCTTTGCTTGTTTCTGACTCATGAGGGTTCCATTATATCACTCTGAATATTATGGGAGTGTTTCAATTCTCTTTTACCACTCCAATATCTTATATACCTTTCCATACATTAAAATTCTTAAGGTTGATTTCTAACATGACTAATTTTAGCTCCAACATGTTGCACCTATAGATTTATAGTGTGTTTAGGTCTTGAATATAGTGCTTAGATGCCTATTTTAATCCCATAATTCCATTTTATATATTTTTTAAACATCCTAACCTATCATCTTCATTCAATTCCCATAATCTAAAACACCAAATTTGCTTATTGTCTAACTCAGTCAATAGTAGACTATACTTTTTGCTTTGGGGTGATGTATGTAGGTGTCTAAAATGATTTGACCTTGGATACAATGGCATAAGGTCCTCCTAGACTCCCAAATGGATAATTTTAAACTTTTTTGAATTTTATTTCCTCATCTCCAATATTCCATATGCGTTTCACACCAAAACATACTCCCTTCCCTGCTCAATGTTTGTTGTAGGTGCCTATTTTCCTTGCCAAAGGGACCCCTGTAGGTGTAATTTATGGTTTAAGCCTTGAAACATTATTGATTAACCTATCCATTTATATTTGGTGTTATTTCCACTTAATTAGGTCACTTAATATATAATATTATGCCTTAAAACATTTTTATTTGCCAAAGTCCTTCTATATATTCAAACCCTGGAGACTTTATTGCCTAAAAACAATGTTTTTTATGGGTAACTTCAAATCTTTCAATGACTACCTTCTGCTTGCTTTTTTCCCTTACAACATTTCATGACTCTTCTCCATGATAGAATATATAAAAATCACCTATATATATTCCTTAACACATGCTATAAGTATGTTGAAATAGGTTTATGAAAACACCTTAGACCTCTATTTTGGGTTTTTGGGGTAACTTTCCTAGAATATAGTTCCTTGTCTCTTCAAGTTGGTTTGATGCTTATTTTTCTATTTATACACTCTATATGTATTTTCATTGATTCTTAATTTTATCAAGGTCCTTATAAAGTGCCAATATGCTTCTCTCCCTCCATATAAACCCTTTTGGTTTCCTATTTAGCCACTTGTAAGTGGATGTTTTGGTATACAAATAATGATCTAGATATGAGAAATTATGAAACCATCCATCTACATGAACTTTTTATGCTCTCATAAAACATGAAAATACATCTATTATCAATATTAAGATATTAGAACCATATCAAACTTTCTACCTCTTAGGATGACATCAATAATGGCTCTTGTAGGTGATTATTGGTTGTATATAGGTAGTGGGTATGTCATAGAGCAACAAGGATGGATAAAAGGATACATGGGAAAATAAACTAATTATTAACTTATGAAAATTCATAATTTCAATCAAGAACATATTGAAAGAAGATCTAATACATCCTTTTCAATGTGAAGACCACCTTTATACATATGAAATAAGGTAGGTAAAGTGTTCAATGACTAGTCTAGCATGGTGGATGGGCTTATGATCAAACTTGCACCTCTCCAAACATAAAAAATAACTTTTTTCAACTCTTAATGTCTTGGAAAACATAATACACCATTACAACTCCATGAACAAGATGGATAAGCTCATACATGTGACTATAAGTGAAGCTAGGTAAGGAGTTGATTATGAGAAAAGGTAAGGGTATAAGATGTCTAAAGCATGGTGTGGTGAAACCAAAATATGAAAGTAGGTATTAATATTAACCAAACACATATGGATCACCATTTACCATCTATATGAGACTCTTATAGGACAAAACACTTAGCAAATAAAAAGAACTTTAGCTGAGACTGCACATGGTGACACCTTCTTATATCATGGACTAACCTACTCATAAAAGCATTATGAAATATGAAACTAGGAATGAAGAGAATATAAGAAGGAAGACAACATCCTCTAGATCTGACATCACCAATTGGCTCATATGTATTTGACCAAAAATGATCAAAACCTATAAGGTGCATGAAATCACTAATAGAAAAGTACAATCAGCTTGTAAAGGATGATTAATAAAGAACATTTTATAAATAATCACTCTTTTTATGTAATTGAATTTTTTTAGTGTACTATTAACTCCTAAAATCATTACACTAGAAACTCTTTCTACTGGTTATACCAAGCAAAAGACTAAATGTCACTTCTACTTTCCAAGAAAGGTGAAAAAGGAAAAAAATGGTTTTAGCTCAAAAATGAAACTTTCAAAGTAGGCAAAGCATGGAATTTATCATTTGGAATATTAATAGACACTTATTAACCATTTTCCACATGGCACACTTCCCATGGAGGCCATACAACTGCCAAACTCTTCTTTTCCTCAAGAAAACTACCTTTTTCTCTAATAAACTTGTCACTTTCAATTATCAATAGTGGATTAAGAGATATTAGGACACATGTCACAGTAAATCACCCATTTTGACCTTCACACTTCCCAATAAATCTATACAACTAATTAAATGCACCTTTTTGACCCCTAAGATGACTCAAATTAACCAAAAGGACTAAAAAATTAAAGACCAAGGTTATTATAACATTAAATGACATAAATTAGCCTATAAAACACATTGTGACATAATTTTAGACTCCCTAAAACACCTAAATACCAATTTTTTACATAGGGGCACCCCAATTTTACCTAAAAGTCAAATTTGGTCAATAAATTAGTGACTCATAGGGGTAGTATTTTTACTATACTAACTAGACCAGTAGCCTTATAAGTCCATTGGGATTAGGATTCATCTAGATTATGAGACAAACAAGGAAAAATTTGACCATTTAACATAATCTAATACCATTAACTACCTCAACCACTGAAAGTAAAGGACATACACAAGACAAGGCAACAAACTAATAACACACACACACACACACACACACACACACACACACACACACACACACACACATTCTCAAACTACTTAGGGGAATATAAAAACAAACTATTATGCAAAACTAGAGACTAAGTATACCTCCTTTCCAATATTAAAAAGAAAACTTCTTTAATCATCTTCATGGTGGGATGAAACATAGTGCCAAGCATGTTTCTCTTTAGATTGAATGTTTTGTGGATTAGACCTATTCCTTGGAACTTCACTTGATTTGATGTCAAGTAGATCATCCTTAAATAGGTTTCCAGTGTATATATAATCCTTTTGCACATGTTCAGATACTTCATACTAGTTCCCACTCTTCATTTCACAATTAACTTTCATCTTATTTTTAGGCATGGCTTCAAGAGAATTGATTTCATGTTCTTTAGAAGATTGAGGCTAATAGGAGCTTGTTCCATCCTTTAAGAGTTGATGTGTTCCTCCTAACTGATTGAGAGGATGGTATCCCATCTTGATTATTTTGAGCATATCATCACCAAATTCATATGCCTCTTCAAAGGATAGATTCGAAAGGTTCTTTTTTATTTACATACTTACATGACTGCCAAAGTTACCTTCTCCATGTTTGATCAGATCATAGTCTTCCTAAAGAGGAGTATATTAGAAAAATATCATACCAAGACTGATTAATAACTTTTCCTTTCTCATCCATGACATCTTGTAAAGTGATGGAAGAATCAATGACCATTTCTTCCTGTTTGGCAAAAGGAGAACATTATTCATCATCAACCCAATTAGAAATTTCAAAAGAAAACATCACCTCTTCCTCATCAATTAGGACCTATTGAGGAATTTCAATTTTCATCTAAACCTATAAAATATTACTTTTATCTTCAAGGCTTTAAATATCTTCCATCTCCTTCTTTGTGGTTTTAAGATTAGGCATTTTGAAGTCATGTGAATTAGTCCAAGGAGGATGCCAAGGATATAGAATTTATTCAATAAAGAGGTCTCTTTTGTTATCAACCATATTATCTTATTTATATTTCCATACCATAGGTCCATTAAGTAAAATGTTTATTGGGTAAGAAAAATATTAACTAGTTGGTAGAGGTGGCACAATGAAGTCAAAATCAGATTAAGAGTGAAATGTAGGAGGCTCTTTTAGAAGATATTAAGGAAGGGAAGGTAGAACTTGGGATAAAACAACTTGATTTCATTCATACCACTTGTAAACCACTTTATTCATATATAATTTAGATTGAGTAATCTCTTGAAGAAGAGTGGATGGGGTGTGTTTAGGCATAGGATCTTCTTTTGGGTCTAAACATTCCATCACACTTTGACTTACAAATCTCATCTTTGCCTTTAACTCTTCAATTTACTTAGCTAGGTTATCTTGGAAAAGTATTTTTTAAAGTTCATATGATTATTCATGAAGACAAAGAATACAATGGGATTCATATGGAATACAAGAGGTTTCTTGAGGAAGGGGGGAAAGAACTTGTAAAGGATCAACTTCATTCACAACTTCACACTTCTTATTAACAAAATTTATATCCTCTTCCTTTCCCCATGACTCATCTATATTACTCTATATTAGGATATTAATATTAGAATCTTTTTCTTGAGGAAGGGTGGGAGGGTTTTTTATAGATTCAATCTCCTTCTCAACTTCACATTCTTTATCAAGAATCCATTCTTCTTTCTTTCCTCATGACTCCTACATCTTACTCCATCTTGGGATGTTAGGATTATAAATCTCTTTTTGAGGTGGTGGGGATGCAATACGAGAGGTAAATGAGGGATTTAAATCCAATTAGTTTTATAATAATATGGACTATTGTATTTTCTTATTGTCCAACTCAATTAATTTTATCTATCAATGTTTGCTTCTAACACAAGACTAGTCTTTCCAACTCTCTCTTCCACTTGATTTGGAAAAGGATGGCTTTTGAAATTTTGATTAGGATCATGAGTAGGGGTCAAATATGGATGATATGAAATTTGGGTAAGTGTATATAAAGGTTTATATATTTGGTAAGTCTACCTCTCATGAACTTTTAGTCTATCCTCTAAAGAAGAAACTAGGCCACTCATACCAATCATCTCACTTGTGAGCTTTTTCTAATTGGCTCTCTCAATAAGTACCCACTCTCTTTTAACCAACTAAAATAAATATCTCACCTTATACATAATATTTATAGGAACCTCTTGACCACATCCTCTTAGAGTATCAAGGTCTAACATGTACCTCTCATATTCCAAAAGAGTCTTCTTGAAGGTGGAAATGGATGGACTTGGGAAGTGGCTAGGTTGACTAAGAGAAGGAAGATTTTGAGGATGATAGATACAAGACTAATAAAAATCATGATAAGGTTGAAAATTATAATATTATATCTAATACTAACCATATTGAGGTTTGTATACTTCATGTAAGGGTTGATTAAGAACTTCCTCTTATTGATAAGGAATGGCACAAGCTTGTAATGTCTCAACAACTTGCAAAGAACAATACTCAACAACAAAATTAGCCATGAAACCTCATTGAAAAAAAGAATACAAATTAAAATTTAACCAAAAATATTCAAAAGGAAACCTAAGTTACTTGACAATTTGATGTATCTTAAGAGTCACCATTGATTATTTGATAAATGTCTCAAAAGGTTAATTATTGAGAGACAACACCAAAAATCTCTTAACTTATTGGACCAAGAGTCCCACTGGGCATGCAAAAAATTATTTTCAATTCTATTTTCACCATTTTATGATAGGTAAAATATTTCCTCATCCAATTGGCATAATGGAAACACCTCTAGGCTTCTGGCTAGCCTAAGGATTAGGTGAATCTCTAGATAAGGCTAGCTCCCTTGATGTACGACCATGAATCACAACTAAAAATAAACTTGGAGGGGTGAAAATGGAGAGAAATAATGAAATAAAACTAACCTAATGGAGGTGATACACCAAATCTCATGATGATTTCCGACTAGCATTATGTTACATAAGAAATTAAGAGACAAATTGAACATACACTTCTCCAATCTTCAGCTTCTCACATCAATTTTACATTATGACATTATGGATGAATGTGAAAAGTTAGGAGGACTATAAAATAGGTCTACAAGGTAACTAATTAATAGACAAACTCACTAAAAATTGTACATCTCCTAGAACACTTTTCATGCCCTGCAAGAAGAAGCTTTCCAACTATAAATAGGATGCAAGAATGAGACATGTTAAGGAATCCATAATATTCACTACGAAAGATACAAAATTAAAGTAAAACACAGTAATAATAGTAAATAAGAGGTAAAAAAATTAGTCTTTTTGATAAAAATGTATGCAATTATGCAAGGCTTTGCCATACTCAAGTGGAGCATAGAATACAATGGCCAAAATCGCTAGTTCTTATAGAACCTAAGAGAGAGAGAACAAGAAAGAAGTCTAAAGGTCACAAAGACACTTGTAAAGATAAAAAAATAAGTTAATATTTCATGAATATAGTATATTATATGAAATATGCAAGTTCAGGAGGTACAAATTTGAATCTAAGTCATAACCCTCATGAAAAGTGGCATGAAAACTCCTTGACTGGCTCAAAAAAATTGCCTTCATGATTGACCCTATTTGAATGCCTCATAACTAATTATGACAAATTATAATGACTTTAATTAATTTAAAGGCTATTATTAATTCCTCATCATGTATTATTTATATTATTCATCCTTTGGAAGCATATGGAATTGAGCCATTATCATCTTCTATTAAAAAAGTACTCTTCCATGTACCCTACACACTTGACCTCAAATTTGGTTTAATTTTCCCACGAAAATACATGAGAGGGAGTGTATGACAATTTTAAAGGCAATATTTGGACTTATAATCCTTATGTGAGCCCACTTAAAGTTTTTCACCCTTCTCACTAGCTTGTCCAATATGCTAGTTTTGATTAGTTGAGATGAAGCACCTGGTTTGGATAATTAAGAGTATTTTCCTAAAATTAAATGACCATATGGGGTTATAATAATTATAAAACTTTATACCAAAATTTATTTCAGGGTCAAAATCCTCTTGTAGCACACACAACATAAAAATGGTAAAAAATACCATGGTTTTCAACCCATCCATACATGTATGTAAAACTAAAAAGTATGACTAGTATCTTGAAGGATTCCTCTACAAGGTCCAATCACCATCCTGTTCAAACTAGCTCATTAGATTAGCAATCCAACTCCATTTCTCTAAATTGGTCACTAATTAGGGTTTATAAGGGTTTTTGATAATTTTGATTCTTAATCTTTGTTCATATAGGTTTCACATTAAATTTTCAAAAAAAAATCAATAATTTGATGTTCAAAGACCTTATTAACATACCTAAACTTATTATACTCCCATTTATATCCTCAAAAGAGAAATGAACACTCAAAGTTATCCATTCGAGCTTGTTTCTTCCATTCTTACATGTCTAAATTAGTTTTGGGCCAAAGTGGGATTCCACATGACTTATTTTGCATCCAAATAGATTGAACACATCTAATGTCATCTCGTATACATGATCTAATATGTTTAATATCTTTTATATTTCTATAAATGAAACTAACCTCTCATTAGGCCTTAGGCTTGAACATCACCCAATGGTCTTGACTACACCTTAGAGACCAAAATAGTCTTTGGTGGATTTCCTTGCCTCTATATAGCTAAAACACCTCTAAATTCACGAAAAAAACATGATCAAACAATGTGTAAATCACTCTTAGGGTTATAAGTGTTAATATCCTCTTATTTGGTCCCTAGGCCAAAATCTTGCCTTAGAGTTATGATTGCAGACTTAGAGGTTTAGAGAATTTGGATGAGATTCCTCTTTATCATTTTGATTTATCATACTTACATATATGTGTTATAACTTTCTACACCTTCCTTCCATGTTTAGATATCCCTTTGGCTCATCTTTCATCCTTAAGCTTCCAAAATGTAGGGTTTGTGCTCAAAAGGGAGTGCCCTCTATCTAAGACAAAATAGAGGGCACTCCCCTATTTCTTCAGATGATTATTAATATTTTAGAGGGTTATCTAAGTTATGGAGACCCAATACACCAAAATTAATCTCATGACTAGGTCAAAAGACCCCTTAATTCTTTCAAATCTTAAAACAAACTTGTGTGAGGAGATTGTCAGTAGGGTTTAGGACTATAGGTTGTATGATATAGATTTTTTAGTCCCTTATTTACTTGTTTATGACTCATGAGGGTTTCTTTAGATCAATTTAAATATGCGGGTAGTGTTCCCATTCTTGTTTACTACTCCAATCTCCTATATACCTTTCCATACATTAAACTTCTCAAGGCAAAGTTCTAACATGACTTAGTTTTGATCCAACATGTTGCACCTATAGGTTTATATGTGTGTTAAAGACTTAAATATAGTGGTTAGAGTCCTATTTAAATCTCATAATGACATTTTATATTGATTTGAGCCTCTTAACATACCTTCATGCACTTCCCATACTCTAAACCACCAAATTTGCTTGTTGTCTAACTCAGTCAATAATAGATTATACTTTTTACTTTGGGGTGATGCATGTAGGTGTCTAGAATGATTTGACTTTGGATATAGTGAATTAAGGTCCTCCTAGAGTCCTAAAGGTATAATTTGACATTTTTTAAACTTTCTTGCATCGTCTTCAATCTTTCACATGCTTTTCACACCAAAACATACCCCCTTCCCTATTCGTTATTTGTTGTAGGTGTTTGTTTTCCTTGCCAGAGGGAGGCCTGTAGGTGTAATTTATAGTTTAATACTTGAAACATAATTTATTGACATCTACATATATATTTGGTGTTCTTTAAAATTAATTATGTCACTCAATATATAACAATATTCCTTAAAACATCTTGAACAGTCAAGGTCCTTTTATAGATTCAAACCCTATAGACTCTATAGCCTGGAAATGATGTTTTTATAGGTAACTTTAGATCTTTACATGAATGACTTATAATTGAATTCTAACCTTCAAAATATTCATCACTCTTTTACATGATATAATATATCAAAATAACCTATCTACATACCTTAACATATCCAAGAATTATGTTTAAATAGGTTTATGAAAACCCCTTAGACCTCTTATTTGGCTATTTGGGGTAAATTTCCTAGAATATAGTACCTTATCTCTTCAAATTTGTTTCACACTTATTTTTATATTTATATGAACTATATGGATTGTCATGGCTTATTAATTTAATCAAGTTACTAAGGAAGTGTCAATCTACTTCTCTCCCTCCATACAAACCCTTTTAGTTTCATGATCAACCACCTATAGGTGGATGTTTTGGTATACAAATAGTGAGATAGATATGAGAAATTATGAAACCATCCATGTACATGAAATTTTTATTCTCCCATAAAACATTAAATTACAACTCTTATCAATCTTAAGATATTGGAAACATATCAAACTTTCCAACTCTAAGGATGTTTTCAACAATGGCTCTTGTAGGTGATGCTTGGTTATATATAGGTAGTGGGTGTGTCATAGAGAAACAAGGATGGATGAAAGGATACATAGGGGAAAATAATAATTTTAAACTTCTTAAAATTCATAATTTAAATCAATAACATATTTAAATAAGATCCAATACATCCTTTTCAATATCACCTGTATACATATGGAATAAGGTAGGTAGAGTGTTTAATGACTAGTCTAGCATGGTGGATGGGATTATGATAAAAATTTCACCTATAAAAACATAAAAAATAAATTTATTAAACTCATAATGTATTTTAAAATATAATACACATTCATTAAAACTTCATGAATAAGATGGACAAGGTCATACATGTGACTATAAGTGAAGCTAGGCAAGGAGTTGACTGTGAGGAAAGGTAAGGATGCAAGATGCCTAAAGCATGGTGTGGTGAAACCAAAACATGTAATGGGGTTTTAATATGACCAAAATACATATGTAACACCATTTAATGTCTATATGAGACTCTTGCAAGATAAAAATACTCATTAAATAAGAACTTTAGCTGAGACTACACATGGTGACACCTTCTTGCATCATGGACCAACTTGTTCATCAAAACATTATGAAATATGAAAATAGGAATAGATACATATAATAAATAATAAAAAATCCTATAAATCCAACAACACCAATTTTTTCATATCGATTTGACCAAAATGGATCAAGACCTATAGGGTACATGAAACCGCTATCAAAAAAGTATAGCCATCTTGTAAAGTATTATTCATAAATAAAAGTTGATCAATAATTGAAATATTGATATGTAAATTTATTTATATGATTTTAATATCAAATCTCAAAAGCATTTGACTTGAAACTCTTTCTAATGGCCATACCAAGCAAAAACATGGAGGTTACTTCTACTTGCCAAGAAAGATGAAAATGGAGCAAAATGGTTTTACCTTATAAATGACACTTCAAAATAAAACCAATCCTGACCATTTCCCACATAGCACACTTCCCAAAGAGTTCATACAAATGTCAAATTCTTCTTTTCCTTGAGAAAACTACCTTTTTCTCTGATAAACCTATCACTTTTAGTTACTAATAGTGGATTAAGACTTATTAGGATACATGTCACGTGAAATCACTATTTAGACCTTCACAGTTCCCAATAAATCCATACAAATCATTAAATGCACTTTTTTGACCCCTAAAATGACCAAAAAACTAAAAAAACTAAAGACCAAGGCTAGGACAACATTAAATGATATCAATTATCCTATAAATTACACTGTGACATAATTTTATACCCCTTAAAAAAACTAAATACTAATTTTTTACTTAGCAGTTCCCTAATTTAACCTAAAAGTCAAATTTGGTCAACACTACCCACATGCAGCAATCATCTCACACTTTCCATGTTATCCATGATTCTTCCCCAATGCACCTAATAGAGTTGGGAAAAAATAAATTATCTCTTTAGATGAACAAATTCCAACACATCAATTGCATAACACCTCTCATACCATTTCTATAATTTCTTTAACCTCTTTACCCATTACCAATAATATTCAAACTTCTAATACCACTAATTCAAATTTATCACAATATAAACCTACATAAACTACCTCATCCTCTCATTATAATCAACCAATTTTTCCCCAACTTAAACCTCCCTCATCTTATCAACATAAATTCACATGCACTTCTACTCCCTTTGAAGAACTCTAACATTATGCCCCTCTATCCAACATTCTCCTCATGGGTTATGATGAATGGGATCCTATCATAGAGATTTCTAACCTCTCATCTCAAATCCCCTTTCTTGAACTCATCCAGACTTTTCCATGTCATCATACATACCTGATACAACTCCTATTTGAAATGAACATCCCTCTTCTTCCCCTAGTAGGATGTGAAGCTACCTTATCTAGGTCATAAGATAACATCTTGCAATAATGTGAATAGATATTTATACATGTTAAGTAAATAATGGACACTTCTCTCCTTAAAATTCCTTATTGATTTTATTATTTTAGATGATATTTTTCTACATGTGGAAGGTCCTTCCCTCTTTATAAGCATCCAAATATGTTACATCCAATTCAAGCATGCCTTGATTGACAAGGGTTTAAGCACTTGTGTTGCCTCCCTTGACTTCATTAAAACCCTTGGATATTCTAAATATAATCTTATGTCTACACACCACACATATCAAGGCTATGAATGAATCAAATGCCTCCCTTAGTTTTTGTGTGGCTCCCTATCACTGTCCAACCCATCACTATTTGAGTGAAGGTTATGATCTTTAATTTTCCTCCTATAATATCTTGATTAGCAAGATATATATTCATCTCATGAGGGATGTCGCCTATTTTGCCTATCAATGTGTTAATTTCCCTCACAATGGTGAAATATATAGGATTCAAGGTGACACTAATCCTTGTAATTTTTAATAATTCTAAGACCATAGTGTATTAAAAATCCCAACCCTTGAACCCTTTCCAAGTGTTCCATTCTAAGAATCTTAATATTTTGATTTCCCTATAAACTCTACATGAGGTTACCATTGTCACACAAAACTCATCAAGAGTATCCCATCTAGCCTCTTAGATTTTATTGATTATGAGCTTGATGAGATCAACCTCAAGATATAAATTTATAATCTCTCTCCTCATCTCATTTCCTAGATTCCACCCTCTTTGAAGTTGTATTCCCATCAACCACCTATTGACTATATACCGATCATCTTAATTAAGACTTAGTACTTTATTCATCACACCAAATCTAATGATAAGGTCTAATTACTTATATAATTTATCTTCATACACCCAACTATGATTATTATTATACTCTAGAGGACCTATTTCTTGGAATTCTTATTTAGGATCAAGATATAGAGATCCTTTATTATCATTATTATTTGTTTTATTATTTTCCTTTATCTTATCATAATCTTATATGGTTCCTAATTTTATAATTATTCATCTTGTTTTCATGGTAAATATGGTGCATTTTCACATCACACCTCCATTTTCCAAGTAACCTCTTAAGAGCATGCTTATGGATCATGTTATGACTGGTCCCTATCACTTTTCTAGATACCAAGACCACCATATGACCATTCTTGTGACTACTATACCTAATCACACAATTTTCCCATGAAAGAAGGCTCCCCCTTCTTCCCCTATGTTTTTTCCATCTATGGCCCCTTATTCATCTATGGTTCCTCTACCCATGATCCCTCCCCATGTGGAGCCTCCTTAACCTATGGTCCCTTCTTCACCAATGACTCATTAATTTCCCACATATTCCATTCCTATTCCTTCTCTTAAATATCATATGCATGATGTCCCTCATGATCATGATGCTTCAAACATGCTTAAATTTTTTGTCAAGGAAATTTGATGAGAGGTATTCTCCTAGTTTTTTTTGAATATTTATAAGACCTTCAATATATTTAGAGTCCATATTTATATAGATCTATCAAATGTTATGGAAAATGTTTATGGAAAAATTTACCAGTATTTGTGAACACATCATGGTGTTCCTTAATTTTATTCTTCATTATGGATTGGATGTGTGCTCCAAGTTTATATTTCTCTACTTTATATCATTTAAAACTCTGTCAAATTTTCATTTATGTATCTATCA
Source organism: Torreya grandis (assembly GCA_037957365.1). Classification (NCBI taxonomy): domain Eukaryota; kingdom Viridiplantae; phylum Streptophyta; class Pinopsida; order Cupressales; family Taxaceae; genus Torreya; species Torreya grandis. The sequence goes on from JARHVA010006666.1 coordinate 313,208, forward strand.
TTTAACATTATATGTTATCTATGGTATCATTTTATTTACTTATGATCTATTATGGATTCTTTTCATGACTACATGATTTTTTTCAATTCATTCATTTATTTCAATGGATATCTTATTCTTTTATCATGATTTTTTGATACCTTATGTCCATAACATGGATAATCATTATTGTGACTTGCTTACATAAACCTTTCTCCCCTTAAACCTCCTTATTTATCATGTGATCAGTTAGCAAACAAGTCATCTCATTATAATCTCACTTTATCGATCCATCTTGGATATCCCTTTATTCCCTTATTTTATTTCACAAACTAAGCATACACATGGCTGAAACTTGAGATAACATGTTATTTCATAGGTAATCCTAAGTGTTTTAGTCAGTCACGTCCTCATATACTTATCTTCCTTTAGCCAAAGTCTAAGGCTCTTTTATGTGTATCACTTTGTCTCTCATGATTGGTCATTACAAGCCTCTACGGAGGAGGAATCTTGAAAGACATAAAAATTTAAAATATAAATCATTTTAATAAAAGGCTATGATACAAAAATAAACATTTGAAATTTTAGAAATCAAATAACACTTAAAGATATAATTCTAAACACATCACCTTTCTATAATAGAATCTCAAACTCTATATTTGGCCTCATGATAGAGTTGAGGTCCACTATGGTATAGTATCCTAGTGGATTAGAAAATGAAAATAAAAAACAAATATTTTAGTTCTACCTACTTTCTCACATGAGTACCCAATATTCACATTAAACTGATGGATCTATAAGAGGTCCTGATGAATAGGGAACATGTTGTGGGAAGGTAGGTCCATTTTACTTTTCTTTGTTAAAACAACCAACATGAGTCACTCTTAATATATCACTTATTTTCATATATAGATTTATGCTTATTGAGAATGGGTATCCTTTGTATATTGATGGTCACTATCACTTAGTGTCTTTTTTGTGTCCTTAATGTGCCTCATGTTTCCTAATGTTTTCTTATAGACACCTATGTTGTGTTTTTTACATTCCCTCTTTAGTTTCTCATAATCATAATATTTCCCCTTGAGAAATTTTATTTTGTTCACTAATAACTCCCCCCTAGGGATTCTATTTATGAGTTGTAGTGTAAGACCTTGGATAGGACAAGGCCTTCCTCAAGAATTGCCAAATTACCATTTCAAACATTCCTTTTAACATATTTTCCCAATTATTTCCACTTCATGGGTGTTCCCTTTATGAGTTGAAGTGTAAGACCATTCATAGGACAAGACCTTCCTCAAAAAAAATTCCAATGCCCAAGTCAAAATGAAATTACATGTGTCAAATTTGAGATAAGTCATGATTTATGATGATTTACACATCATTGGCATGCTTCTCATATTGATATAGTATGTTTTATGCTTATTTCATCGATCTTTAATTTTTATCTTCTTATTTTCCAATTGCATGTAAGAATACAACAATTTTTCTTAACTTTTTCATACTTCCCATATTGAATTAGTGTGATCAATTTAAGTTCATTATTCCAATTTTGTTTCTCTTCTATACTTCCCAACATAATTTAGTATGATTGATTGACATAATTATTTTATTTTTATAATTTGGTGTTTTTATGCCTTCCATTTTATTACATGATTTTCATACTTCCCAACATGATTCAGTGAGATTATACTTGTTTTAATTTAGTGCCAATATTTTCATGGTTTAAAAAAAAAATTATTTATTTTTACTTTCTTTGGTTTATTATATTTATTCATATTTTATTATTACACATTTCCCATCACGATATAGTGTAT